>JAIUJO010000199.1:335445-585696 GCA_023846275.1 Vanilla planifolia | reverse complement strand
TACACACATGCATAAACACTCATTCATACATGCAAACTTAGACACACAAAAGCACACATATAAGAGAAAGCATACACACCAATGCATATAAATGCATGCACACACACAACCACGCATGCACACACACAATCACACATACACACACATACACATAGACATGTAAGCATAAGCACACAAACATGCACACACACATGTATAGACAAACACACACACACAAACATCCACATAAACAAATGCATGAACACAATCATACATGTACATGTACACATGCACACACACACAAGCATGCATAAGCACAAACACTCATATATGCACACATGCAAACATACGTACACACACATAGAGATGTGCACTCACACAAAGGCGTGTGAATAAAGACATGTGCATGCACATAGATACACTTGCACAAGTAAACACAAGCTTACACACACACATGTGAGGACAAGCACATGCACATGCATATGCACTCACACACATGTAAAAATCAAAGCATGCACACACACACAAGCATAAACATATATGCACACACATGGACACACATATATACACATACGAATGCACATACACATGATGTGCTTGCAGAAACACGCAGACATACACACACATGTGCACAACCATAGATACACACATGCACATGGGTACAAAATGTTCCCACACTCACAAACACACACGCATACATACACACACACGCACACTAGAACATGCTTGTACACGTACACACACACACAAACAAACAAACACACATGCAAGCACACATGCACACTTATAAGTAAACACAAGCAAAGTAACATGTGTGCATGCACACAATGTAAGCACAAAGACTCACTCACACACACAACCACACCATATAGATGCACACATGCATCCATAACACACACACACAAAAGCACACATTCATATGCATAGGACACATGTGCACACATACACACTCACACACATAATTGCACACTCAAATGAGTACACACACAAACATATGTACACACAAAAAATATATACTCACAAATAGACACGATTGTAAAAATGTACACAAATGCACACATACAAGCACACATGCACATGCATAGACAATGCACACATTCACCCACACATACAAACACATATGCCCAAATGCGCACACATATGCATATACACACATACACAAGCATGCACCAATGCACACACTCCTGCATGCACAAGCACACATGCATATACGAACAAAAACACAAATATGCACAAAAAAATTAACACACACACACATGCAAATGCAATTAGGCATGCACATGCACCCACATAGTGTGCCTGTGTACACAAACATACACATGCATGAACACATGACATGCACGTGCGCACACACAAACGTACACACACACGTGCATATGCACGTGCACTATCACACATACAATTATGCACACATGAACCCACAATGAGACACACATGCATGCACACACACATACACACATAGAAACATACATGTACATGCACACACAAACAGAAGCACACATGCACCCATATGAACAAACATAAGGATACATACTTAAACACATGTTGGCTTAGATAGTCAAAGACACAAACACCCACACATGTACACATATGCAAGCAAAAAACACACATGCACACACATGTGCTCACTATCACAAAAGACACATAAGAACACATAAACACACAATTGCACACTCACATGCATATGCACACACATACACCAATGTGTACACACATGCACAAGCAAACACACACACTCATGCATGCATGAACACACATGCAAATATGCTACCTATGCACCTATGAAACACATTTATAAAAACACATGCAAATGCACTCACACAAATATACACACATACTCAGACAATAAAAATAAGCACACATTGAATCACACATAAATATAAACACATACATAATTGCATGTGATTACATGCACAAAAATGCACACACACACACACATGAACACACTCATGCATGTACAAAAGCATGCATGCACACACAAACACATGTAATTTATAACAAAACATGCACACACACACACATACACAAATACACACATACACATATATATTCAAACACACACTCACACACACACATGCACAAACAAATATAGATGCACACATGCAAACATGAACACATACATGCACAAACATCCATACATTCACACATATGCACATGTAGAGACACATAAAAAGATACAAAAATAGACAAACACATGCATACACGCATGCACATGCACTCACACATGTAGACAGGCACACATGCACATGCACACACAGTCATACACGTAGACATGAACACACACATGTGCACATGAACACACATGCACATACTCACAGACACCTGCATGCCCACACATGCTTGTATAATCACACATATACGCACATGCACATGGGTAAGTATGCACACATAGATACATGCAAACATAAACATGCATACACAAACAAACACAAACTCGTACACACATTCAGGCAAATGCACATGCAAACAAACACATGTACATCTGCCGCACACACACACGCATGAACTTATTTGCATATACACAAAACACACACTCATAAATGTACATACATACACACACATGCACATGCACAAAAAGATGAATATGGTCACAAATATGCACACATGTGCACACACATATAGGAGCACACACACACACATGCATTAGTAAGCACATACCCACACACACACTCATGCATTCACAAATGCACACATGTGAACACAAAAATATGTGTCCATGTAAGCACACATGTGCACACATACACTCATGCACACACACATGAAGGCATATAGGCACTAATGTATACACTCATAGACACATAGAAATGCTTACACACACACACACATGTGCCAGCATGCACATATAGACACACAAACATGCACTAACGCACACACACAACCACAGACATGAACACATGCACACACAAAGGCATGTACATACACATGGGTACACATGCACTTGCACACAAAAACAAGAATGTAGTTACACAAAGACACACCCACATATGCATGCGTACACATCCAACACACACCCATAGACATTCATGCACACACACACACATGTAGATGCACACACATGCACACGCACAAGCATGCAAAGCTAAATAAACAAACAAACACACATATTTAGATGAGCACAAGCATATGCATGCAAACACACAAAAAGACACATACATATGCATGCACACAACAACACATGCACACACACACACATGCATGTACAATCACACACACACTCATACACATGCAAAAACACAAACACACAACCACACACACACACAAAAGCACGAACATGAAAACACCCACACAAGCATGCATGCATGCACACACTCACACACACACACATATATACACATTGACACACACACGTGCACACACACCCATACATGCACATGCTCGAATGCATAATGTAAACAAATATGCACACACACATGCTCACACAAAAACATAAGTACACATGCACACATGCATCCACATATGCACATATATATACATATTCACATGCACACACACACACATGCATGCACACATGTACATGATCGCAGGCAAAAATGGCCGCATGCATGCAATCATACATACATAAACACATGCACACACATACACACACATGCATACACATCTGCATGCACATATATACACATGCATAAACACACGTACATAGACAAGCATGCATAGCACAAGCATGCACATGCACACACAAATACATAGATACACACAAAACACATGCACACGCACACACATACGGACTAACATATACACACATGCTAGCACATGCAAACAAACACACACCAAAGCTCACTTGCATGCACCCACATGCATACACACAACAACACACACATGCACACAGGTGCACACAAACTCATAAATGCAAGCATAGGCACACAACACATCTTGTGAGCATAAGGAGCATGCACACCTGCACACACGTGTGTGCATACACACACGCACATATACATGCATGAAGACACAAATGGGCATACTCATGCACACACACATGCACACTTGTAGAGCCACACACACATACACACATGCAAATAAGAAGACATGCATACACAACACACATTAAAACATGCATAAACCCATGTGTGTGCACATGCACACAAAAATAACATGCACATGCAAACACATCCACACATGCTTGCAATGATACACACATATACATACACACACACACACATATGCACACACACACAAACATATGCACATGCCCACACCCATGCAAACATGCTTACATATGCACAGTCATGCTTGCACTCTTGTATGTCACGTAGACATGACCCAAACATGCATACACACAAGAACACATGCACACATGCACACATAGGTATAAACTTATAAATAGATACACACATATAAACACATGCACATACACACACACAAACAAACATGCATGCACATACATAGACGTGCACCAAGCACACATGCACATGCATAAGTATATCCACATACACACACATGGACATGCACACACATGCATATGCATAAGCATAGGCATATGTACATAGATAGGCTCACATTTAATCACACACACACATACATGCACATGCACCAATGCACATTAACATACATACAAGCATGCACACAGACACACAACCCACACACACACACATAAATGCATGTACATGCACACACAAGTATACTTATACAAACATACATATAAACCCACACATATGCACATAGACACACATATACATATGCACACACATATACATGTATACAAACACACAAAAACACACACAAATGCACACATACATGCACATATACACACAAATACAATGGCGCACTCACACACAAGACTGCACACACACATATACAAAAAGACACAAGCACGTACATGAAAAAAAACATGCACAAGCTCACACACATGCACATGCTAATGCCCACACACATGAATGTGCACGCACATGCACACATGCATGCACATCCTCACACACACCCACACATGCACACACATCTACACACAAACTCTCACACTCACATAACCAATAATGCACTTGCATACATGCTAGCACACACCTATACACACACATGCACACACATAAACACACACACACACACATATGCATAGAAATACATATGTGCACGTGCACACACACATTCGTACACAATCATGTGCACAAAAAAGTGCACACACACAGATGTGTAAACACACATGCATATGCACAAATAGGTGCATAGATACATTCATATAGACACAAACATAAGGCACACATGCACACACATAGGCACAAACATGCACACATATGCATGGGCACACACACACACATGTGCACATGCACACACACTTAACGCATATGCGTATGCCCAACCTACACAAACACGCATACACATGCACATGCATTCTTGCACACTCTCGTGGCATGTGGACATGACTAAATCATGCACACATAGGTACACACTCTTGCAAATATACACACATGGAAACATACTCATAAGCACACACATAAACATACATGCATGCACACACTCACCCGAACATGCACCCATGCACACATAAACACTCATGTGCTTGCATAAGCACATGCACATACATGCGCACAAACACACACACACACACATAGACGTTTACATAATAGCTCATATACAAGCACACATGTAGGCACACAAAAATAGATGCACATGCATAAATGCACATTCACATAGACACAAAATGAAAACACATGGACATGTAACCCACATACACACACACAAATGCATGCATGTGCACACATAAATATACAAGCATAAAAGCATGCACACAAACACACACACATACACACATCCACATAGATACATGTACATAGAAATGCACACACATAAACACACACACACATACTCACATACATTCACTCACACATAGAAAACACATTGACACACTTACACATAGGTGCACACACACATACACAAACATGCACATATGCACAAATATATGAAAAAGTACATGCATATGCACATGCACACACACACACATGCATATGCACACACATGGATGTGCACATGCACTCACATGCACACACACCCACACACAGAGTGCAACATGCACACACATCCACAGACAAACTCATGTACACACAACCACTCATGCACTTGCGTACACACAAACACATGAGCACACAGACATATGCATATGCAGGCACACACACATGTACAAAAACACATATGTTCACATACTCATGTTGTATGCACATGTACACATCCACACACAATCACATGCATAGACAAATGCACACACACAAATGCACAAACACACAAGTACATGCACACATAGGTGCATGCATACAATCATACACACACATAAATATGCACGGATGAACATAGATAGGCACAAACATATACACATAGACACACGTATGCATGCAAATGCACACACAAATACACATACCTATATGTGTGCAAACATACGCATACACATGCACACATGCATGCACAAATGCACATGCACATGAGTGTGTACGCACCCACGTACCCACATTCGTACATAAGTGCACATAGTATGCATAAAAATGCACACACATATGAATTTGCACACACACACTCTCACACATGCATACATGCTTGCTCACACACATAAATACACATACACGCATGATTAAACACACCCACCCAAGCACACACACACACCCATAAACTCACGCACACCTATGCAAATGAATGCATGCTCATTTGTACACATGCATGTAGCCAGACACCAATATGCACACACGCACACATATGCCCACATACAGCAACACACACAACCAATGCATAGGCATAGACAAACACATAGATGTGCACACACACACATTCACATGGACATGCACTCATGCATAAAAACACACACACATAAAGCACATGATTGCACACATGAACAAGGATTGACAAACAAATACACATGCACATCAAAACACTTACACCTACACACACTCACACCCACATGCACACACATGCATGCATAAGCATGTAACCACACATCCTCACACATGCACAAACACAATCATGCACAAATGCATGTACTGGTGCACACATGCACACATTAGCACGTGCCACACACATGAACATATGCACGCACACTCGCTCATACCCACATGCACCCACATGTATGCACTAACATATCATCACACACCCACAAACACACACATGCACAAGCACACACAAATGCATGCACTGTCCCACACATGCACATGCCAGCACATGTTCATGCATACGAAGACAAGCATACATGCACATGCATAGACAATCACATACACACATAAATGCACACACATAGATAAACAGAAACACACACAAACACACACAAGAATGCACACGTACAAGCATTGGCATACGCACACATACAAGCATAGGTATACACACAAGAATGTGCACACACATGAATGCACATGGACATAGAAACATGTACACACACACACACACTTATGCATATGTGCATAGACACACACACACAAGCATACACCCATACATGCACACACACACACAAAAAACACACACATTCAAGCAAGCATATACATAAATACATGCACACACACACACACACCGACCAACACAAACACATGTATATATGTTCTAGCACATTGTATGGCATGCACACACACGCACCCACGCACTTATGCACACAAGAACACACGTGCACACAATGCACACATATAGGAAAACATGCATGGAGACACGCAAGCATGCACCCATGCACACACACAAGCACATGAATGCAAAATCAAATGCACATACATGCACACACACATGCATAGGTAATTACACACAAGCTAATAGACATGTAGCCACTCAGGCACACAATCAAAGATAGACACAAGCATGCACATGCATACACACCCTCACAAAAACATGTATATGCATATGCACGCACACATATGCAAACAAACACATGCACACAAACACACACTTGTATATACATGCACAAACATGCACACATACACGTACACACATGCTAGCACCTACACACAAACACACCCAAACATCACATATAGACTAACGCACTCAAGCATACACACACACTTGCATGCATAGACATAGACAAACATAGAAAACACACCTAAGCATAGGTACAAACTCATACATGCATTCACATACACACATGTGCATGCACAGACACTCATACACACATACACAATTGTATACATGCATGCACACAAGTGTACACAAATGCACTCACACAGGCATGAATACATTTGCACACACACACATACATTCAAACATGCACACACATAGATGCACACGCACATGCACATGCAAAAACAAAGACACACACACACTTGTACTGACAGACAAATGCATACACACACCCACACATACAAATATGTATACACACAGATGCACTTTGACACATTCTTGCATAGTTAGATACACACATATATGCACACACACAAGTACAAACAATTAGACACACAAGCTTAAACACATGCACATAAATCTGTACACACACATCAATAAATGTAGACACACACAAAGACATGCAAAAAAAACATACACACACATATACACAGATGCACACAAAGACAAGCAAACAAACAAAAACACACACACACACACACATGCATACACACATGTTCACCATACACACGAGTAAGCACACATACATTCACCAAAATACACAAGCACATAGATAAGAACACACATATACTCTTACACAGACACACACACTCACACACACTTATGCACACACAAATACATGCACACACACGAACACACACACACCAACATGCACCAACACACATCCACACATGGACATACATATGCACATGCAAACACATACATGCATATGTGCACATGCACACACATATGCACACATACATATGTAGAAAAACACATGCTCATGCACACACACAAACACAGATGTGCATAGACACACACACATGCACACACATAGCTACACACATACACATGCTCAATTACACACACATGTACACACATGTGTACACTTAAAAATGTGCATGCACATGAACAACACATTAGCACATGGACACACACACATACACACAAATGATCACTCATGCTTGTAAACATGCCCACATGCAAACATGCACACACACACACACATATGTACACATAAACACATGCACACACATGAACATACACATGTACACACAAATTGACACACAAACACAAACATGCACATGAACACACTCATTCACATGTGCACATATGGACACATTTATGTGCACACATGCACCCAGGTATGGCCGTTGACCTATACGCATCAAACATATAGTCATGCATACACACACATGCACACAATCACACAAACACATACATACACAGATGCACCCATGCTCATGCATGCATGCATTCAGAAGCACATGTAGACACCCATGCATACACATAGATGCATGCATGCACGTGAACACACATGCACAACCACAAATGCACACACACACACATGCATACATAAGCACAAGCACATGCAGATGTTTACATGTGAATGCACATACACACTCATGCAGACACTCACACTAGAAAATTCACATAGATGATTAACCACACATGCACAAACACATATGCACATGCACATACACACACATGCAAGCACATACATAGACACATACATGCACACCCACACAAACACACACACACACACATGCACACACATAAACAAGCAACCACACACATGAAAATAAATATCCATGAATAAAGAGATGTGTACACACACATATACACACACACACACTCACATTTATACATACAAATGCATGCATACACAGATGTGATCATAAGCACACACATATGCATGTGCATTAACACACATGCCAATATAAATGCACAAACACACATGCGCACGCATGCACATGTGTATGCACACATGCACTCTCATATGCATAGACATGTGTAAGCTTACACACATGTGGGCATGCACAAGCATACACAATCACACACATGCACACTTAAGCACACACACATATACACCTGAACACAAATATGCACCAATGCACTAACTGACTCACAAATCATGTATGCACATGCACACACTCATGCATGCACACACACACACACTCCAACATGCACACACACACAAATATATGCACATACACATTAGCACACACATAGATGTATGCACATGCATAAGCATAGCCATACATACATACATGCATATAGCCACATAAATGCACATACACTCACAAATACACATGCATGCGCACACATAGACACATAGGAGCATACATACACATACAAACACACATGCACCCTTATAAGCAAACATAAGCATGCATACATGTGCACATATACATACACATGAGCACACAACCACATAGACAACCACACCCATACAGATGTACACAGACGTGCATAGGACATAGACACACACACATATAGAGAAGCAACACACTCATATGCCTACATGGACTCATGCACACACACACATACACACAAAATCATGCACTCAAATATTCACACACAAGCAAACACACACACAAACATGTACATGCACATAAGAACATGCACCTCCATACACATATACTCACTCATACACACACACATAGACACATACTTGCACCCCATGAATTTAAATGTATGCATACAAGCACACATACATGTGCATGCACATGCACACAAAGACCTACACACATGCATGCACACATACATGCACACACATAAGCATACACATGCACACGAGCACGCACCAATGCACACACTCATGCACACGTAAGCACACATACACACATGCAGGAATACACACACATGCCCACACAAATGCCCCCACACATGTATGCAAATGCACTCATGCACAAATGCATATGCACCTATGCACACACATGTGTGTGTACACACACACACATACACATGCATGCACACATGACACACACGTTGACACACAAACACATGCACATAGATGCACATGCCTTATCACACATATACTCATGCATGCATGCACATTAATGTACTCACACTAACACATATGCCCACACACACATATACATAGAAATATGCATGCACATGCACACAGATGCACATAGATACACATGCACACATACAAACTCACACAAAGATAAACAGGTGCACATGCACACACATATGTAGGCTCATATTTTGAGACACACATGCACACCCACACCCACAAGCACACATGTTCTTACACATTTTAATAGCACACATATGCATACATAAGCACACTCACATTTACACTCAAACATGGAAACACAAGAACCCACACAAAGTCATATACTAACTTATGCATACACATAAAAATGTACCCATATGCACACACATACATGCAAACACACACACAATCACAGATGCATGTACACACATACAAACATAAACACATGCACACCCATGAAAACACATGCACAGGAAAACATACAAGCACATGTACAAGCACCCACACGCACATGCATGCAAACATAGAGGAAGATAGAGATGTGCACACACATGCACATAGGCATACCTCAAATGCAAATGTATGCACACACATGCATAAGCATGCAAACATACACTAACATACACACAAGGACACTCTTGCACAAACACACATGCACATGCACACACACACACATGTACATACACAAACACACATACACATGCATAAGCATGCACATGAACATGCACACACACACAAATAAGTAAACACACATGTAGACATACACACATGTACACATAAACTCTCATAGATAGGCACATACACACATGCCAATGCACATACAGACACACACATATGCACACACACAACACATTAATGCATACACGTATGCAAACACTTGTGCATGTGCTCACATATGCACAAACATGTGTGTATGTGTGCACACACACATGCACACATGCACATGCATGCATGCACATAGATGCACACACACACACATGCACACACATGTACACACATATACAGATGCTCACATATGCAAACACACACACACACACACACACTTATGCCTACACATACACTCATATGTACATACGCAACCACAAACACACACACACATGTAAACATACACACATGCATACATCTATAAGCACAAACACTTATGTACTTGTAAGCATGGATATCTACATGCACTTGTGCACACACTTAGTCACATGCACACAAACACATGCATGTATACACACACAAATAAACACACACCTCTACATAGACAAAAACATGTACAGACACATGTATACACACACACACGTAGGCACACGTCCACTCATACACACTAGAACTAACACACACATGCACACATAAACACACATACACTGAAATAGACATATACACACAAGCACACATATGCATGTTCATACCTGCACAAACACACATGCACACATACACATGCTCACTGAAATGCACAGACCTACAAAATCATGCTTGAACACATACAAAAAGCACATAAAGAGCTACACATGTAGGTATGTGCACATAAACACAATCACACACATAGGACTACACACACACACACATCCATACAAACACATCTAAACAAGCTCCAAAACATACATGCATAGACACGCAAACTACTATACACACATATGCATACAATACATGCATATAGATGTACACACAGAAATGCACACATAAACATGCACACACACAAATATAAAATAATGCATAGGTACCTAAAAGCATAAACATATGTAAACATGCATGCACACACAAATGCATGCTTACACACATGCATGCACTCACATGTACCCATGCACACACACACACGCACACACACACCCACACACATGTACCTATGCATACACATGCACACGTACACATACACAAATGAACATATGCACACAAACATTTTCACTTGCGCATGCTTGTACACACACATAGGCTCACTTATGCACACCCACACACACACAAAATTACATACTCTCACAAACATGCACCCACATACATGCACACTCATATACATGAACACATACACACACACACAAGTTGGCACACTTCCATCAAAGAAAAAAGCACATACACGCATGAACAAGCACACATAAATTCACGTGTGCATGTACGTACAAGTATATACACATGCACATAGACATGCTAACAAATAAAGATGCACATTAACACATATAAAAACACATGCATAAGAATGTACACACATATGCACACACTATCACACACACATGGAACCAGAAACACACACAAAGAGAAAAGAACAAGCACATGTATGCACACATATGCACATGTGCAACCTTGGGTACAAATAGTTGCACAGACATGCAAACACAAATGCACACACATCCATATAGACATGAACACACTCACATACACACACATGTCTTCATAAAGAAAAATATGCACACATATAAGAGTATATACACACACACACACACACACCCATAGAAACATACATGCCTAAATATGCACAAATGCACACACACACACATGTAGGCACAGACGTGCCCATGCATACTTACGTGCACACACACAGACAATCATATACATAGACATACGAAGCTACTCGGACACATGCAGTCACACTTACATTCACACTTGCATGCATGCAGTCATACACACACATGCACATACACACAAAAAGAAGTTAACATACCAACAAAAGACAAACACTTGCACATATCCACACTAGCACACAAAGGGAAATGCACACATACATATGCACTATTGTAGACACAATCTCTCACTTATATTTGCATATATAAACATATACACACGCATGTCCATGCGTACATACATGCATAAATAGACACACACACACATACATGCACATACATACACATGTTCGTAATCACATGTATTTGCATGCAGACACATGTGTGTGCATTAGCCTACACACTGTGTGCTTGCACACGCACATATGTGCACTTATATGCACACACGCACACATGTATGCATTCCCATGCACATATGCATGCACTCCCATGCACACATGCACGTGCACACATGCACACGTACTCATAAACACATGCACTTGTGCACACACTCACATAAAAATACCAAAACTCGCATGCACACATACATGCGCACATCCTTGTACATGCAGACATGCACACAGACACACACATGCTCTCACACACCTTGTGCTTGCATGTGCACACATATGCTTTCACTCATGCACATACATACACATACAATAACACCCACACGCACCCACATGCAAAACACACCACATACACATTTACAAGTATGTGCATGTAGATGCACCCACACACACACAACCATGCACATACTAAAAAGGAAACAAATACACATACATGCATGCATACACATGCACACACCCATAGAACCCATAAATATGCAACACATAAACGAGCATACACTTGCTCACGCATGTAGACACAGACAGAGATACACACACACACATGCACACACGAGCACACAAAAAGCCACACATACCTGCACTCACACATAGACATGCACACACACCTATGTAGCAATGCACACGTAAAGTAACATACATCCACATGCCTATGCACATAAGCATATACACACACATGCACACATGTGCATGTGTGCACATGCATGCATATGCACACACACACACAACTGCACACAAACATGCATGCACATGCAGATGCACAAACATACAATCACACACACACACAAACGTGCATAACATATACAAATAAGCACACACAAATAAACAAGCATATATGCATGCAAAATGACACAAAAACATTCACACACACTCACGCATACACACACATGTAGATATGCACATGAATGCATGTGAACATACACATAAGCATGCACTAATGCACACAAACAAGTACAAAAACTCACATATGCACATGCACACACAAGCACCCACATAGACAAAATAACCAACACAAGCACACATGCAAACATATATTGATACACACAAACACACTCACTCACTAGCACACATACATATATGCATACACATAAAGCATGCAAACCACAAATGCAAATGGACAGACATGCAAACATTTGCACAAGAACATGGTAAAACTTGCACACCAAGACACACTCACACATAGAAATAAGAACAAACATGCATGCATAAACACACAAAGACATGCACACAAACACAAAAAATGCACACACATACCCTAACAAGCACACACATTCACACACACACACACACACACTTACACATGCACACTTGTGTGCACATCTACACCTACACACACACACAAAAGAAAACAAACACTTACACACCTGCATACATCCCCACACAAATAGAGATGCAGACTCATAGACATATGCACACACACTCATATGTAAGCACCTATGCATGCATAAATATGCAGACATAAACAAACACACACACACACACACATGTGGGCATGCACAAAGCATACATGCACATATATGAACATATGCACACATGCATATGTACACACATGCACATGCACAAACTCATACTCACACATACACACCTATACACCCATACACAAGTACATAAAGACAAGATTGCACACATGCATACACCTACCCACACACACACACAAGAACAAAGATGCATGCACGTACACACATACATGCACCCACATGTACACACACAAATACACAGATGCACACATACACACAAACACACATGTAGACCCTCGCACACACAGACATAGATACAAAGATGCATGTGGATGCACATGTGCACATGCAGACACATCCACACATGCACACATGCACAAGCACATGCTCTCTCTCACACACACATGCACAAACATAGAAAGACACACGCACACGTACAATCAAAGGCCCATAAATATGCACACACTTCCATACTCACATGCATATAAACACACATGGATGCTCATTCATGCACACACACAGATACACACATAGACTCACACACACATACACATGAATATGCACACACACACAAAGAATACAAACATGGACACATACAAAAGTGTGCACATAAATGCTCACAGATAGACACACACACACACACTGAAATGCACACATGCATGCCAATGCCTGCACATATAAATGCACAAACACAGTCATGTGCATGTATATACACATACAAAAATGCACTGGCATAGACACACACTTGCAAACACACACATAGGCTCTATGTAGATGCCTATGCATACACACCCAGAAACAACACTTACATAATCACACACATAAGCACAAATGAATAAGAACACATACACACACAAACACACATACATGTGCCTATGCATACATCACTCTCCTACATACACAGGCATACACATATTCATAAGTGAAAGCATACACACCTAAACATATGGCTATATACACAAACACATGCACAAACACACACATGCATGCACACACGTGCACAAACACATTCACTCACACATAAACATGCAGACACATGTAAAGACACATGTGCACACATATATAAAACACACACACACCCACCCACACCCATAAACACACACATGTGTACATACACATATGCACGCACACAAAAACATGCACATGCACACACACCACAAATGTATGTGCACACACAAACATGCATATACATATGCGTACGCATGCATGCGCACACAAACATGCCCATACACATGTGCTTGCTTGCATGCACACCTGCAGGCTTGCACACTTGCACATACACATTCACACATATAAGTGTGCACTTACAAATACACATTTGCACATGTACACAAACACATGCAAACAGACACACATGAAAAAGAACACATGCACCCATAAATGCACAAAAGCACATATGCACACACGTACTCACACACATGCACACGTATGCATTCACATGCACACAAACTCACACACACACTCATATACATATACAGAAACATATACACACATCTACAAGCACATATAAACACACATGTCTACACACACGTGCAAAAATTCTCATGCATGTAGTCACACCCATATACACACACATAGACATGCATGCTCAAACACACATATAAATGAATAGAGACAGTTGCACTAGCACACACATGCATACACAAATGTGAACACATACATACATACATAGGCATACACAAACATGTACACTAAGTGCACATAATCACATATACACACATACAAGCACACAGACACACACACAAACACATACATAATCACAAACTTGCACACACATGCATACACACACACAAATGCACACACACACACACGCTTACACATGCATGCATTCATGCACACACACTTGCTCAAACATGTAATCACAAACACCAACACACACTTATGACACGAATACACACACACACATGATTGCACACGTAGGTGCACACACATACTTTTGCACTTGCCAACATTCACATCCTTGCACACATGCAGAAATCTACACACACACAAACATACACATGCTTACACACTTGCACATGTTTGTAGGCACACACACACACATACACACAAGGGCACAAGCAAGCTCATAGTCACACAAAAGCACATGCACACATACACAAACTCTAATGCATACACATATGCATTCAAACATGAACACACATACATGAAGAGATACATGCATGACATTGAAATGCACCCACATATGCCTACGTGCACATGCACACACACACATGCAAACACACACACACACGCATACACACTCAAACCTAAACCTACACGCACACATGACTACACACACACATGATCGCGCCCAAACAAACACCCATGCTTGCATAGTACACACACACATACGCACATAAACAAAGTAGGCACACACACACAGATAAACACATATACATATATATACACACACACACACACAAAAACATACATATACTCACATACACCTGCTCCCACACCTATCACTACACACACAGATATAAATGCACACAAAAATATATGCACGATTGCAAATGCACACATAAATGGACATATAAATGCACACACATACACATGCATACACACACAAAGAAATATTCACACATACACGTACATGCACACATGCATGCTTAACCATTCACACACACATCTACACACTTATGCATGCTTATACACATAGTCATGCATATAATTGTGAGCACATATTCCTGCACACACACACATAGGAACTCACACACATACACACATAGAACACACATGGATGCAAAACACACACATCGATAAAATAAAATTAACGTGCATAAATACACACACAAACACACACACACACACATTGTCAAACGTACAAATACACACACTTGTATGCAAATATGAACACACTCACACACCTATATGTAGACTCACAATTATGCTCACAAAATTATATACAAGTACACACAGATGCTCACATAAACACACACATGCACACACACACACACATACACATACATAATAGAAATGCACATGCATAAGTACACACATATAAATGCAAAAGCACCCACTCACACTCATGCATATGCACACAATCACATACATGCACACACACATATACACATACAAAAAGAATCATATACACACAAATACACTCAAGCTAGGAATGTGAACACACGCACACACAAGTACACACACTTCCACATGGCTATATAGACACATGTGTGCAAACACATGAACATGCTCATGCACACACCCACACACACATGCATGGACTCATGAGAATAACTAAAGTAATTTAATTTAGCCAAAACAAATCAATGTAAAGGTCACACAAGAGAAGATGCAAATTACATAGTAATAAAAATAAATCAATATAAAATATTTGAAGAAATGATACAAGTTGTATAAGAAATTATATTTAAAGATACTAAAGAGATTGAGCATAACATTCTTATTTGCTAAAGCAGGTACAAAAAATTTCTCACAAAACATACTAGAACTCAAGAAAAAATGTTTAAAAATATAGAAATAAATAATTAATTAGATAAAGCTCAACAAGATGAGTTTATTGAAATTTATTTCTTCTTGATCAGATCTCGATCAAAATTACTACGAAAACTAAAGTTAAATTGGCATAAATAATAACAAATCATTGTTTTAATTATTAGTGGAAATATATTAAAGAAAATAAAATAAATTGAAAGAAATGTAATATAACTAAACCAAAGCGATGTAAAGGTCATATGAGTGGTGATTTAAAGTTACTTGGTAATATATCCAAATCAAAATAAAATATTTGAAGAAAAGTGATAAATTGCATGAGAAAGGTGTATTCTAAAATACTAAGGAGATCAAGGGTGACATCCTTGATTACTAAATAAGAAATGAATTAAAAAAGGTGTATTCTAAAATACTAAGGAGATCAAGGGTGACATCCTTGATTACTAAATAAGAAATGAATTAAAATATCTCATAAAACATACATAAACCCAAAAAAATATGATATTCATAAATATAAAAATTAATACTTAATTAGATAAAGCTAATCAATTAGACCTTGTTTGGTATTATTGCAAATCATTAAAATAAATTACAATAAATAAATAAATAATTATTATTTTAGTATTAAGTATAAATTAATGCTAAAATAAGGTTAGTTAAAGAAACATAATATATCTAAATAAAAATAATGTAGAATTTTAATAATCCTTAAGAAGTTTTGATAGTTTTACTAGGCAGCTTAATTCATATCATATTTAATAATTAAGGTTGTTACACTCAATGTACTTACTATTTTTTAATAGTATTTTTTAGTATAATTTAACTAATTTTTTTTTAAATTTATTGCTTTGATTTAGTCATATTACAATATAATTTTAAATCTCCTCTCATGTGATCTTTTCACTACTTTGAATTAGATATATTATTATTTTTTTAATTTATGTTATTTTAACTTTAATATCCACTTACTTGATATTATAATAGTAATTTTTTTTATTTATGATTATTTATTTTTGTGATTTTCACTATTACTAAACAAGGTCTAATTAACAATCTTATCTAATTAAGTATTCAATTTTATATTTTAGAATATTTTATTTTTTTTGTGATTAAACATGTTTTATGAGATATTTCAATTAATACCTCATTTGGCATTCAGGAATGTTATCCTAGATCTCCTTAGTACCTTGGAATGCACATTTCTAGTAAATTTATCACTTTTCTTCAAATATTTTACTTTGATTTGGTTATATTAATGGGTAACTTTAAATCATGACTTATGTAACCTTTACATAGCTTTGATTTTGTTTTATTGAATTCTTTAATTTATCTCATTTTAGCTTTAATATATTTTTATTAAAAATTAAAAAATGATAATTTATTATTATTTTTACACTAATTTAATTTTTAGTTTTCGTAATAATTATGAATGAGATCAGATCAAGACAAAATAATTTCATTGGACTCATCTTGATGAGCTTTATTCGATAAATTTATTTTGTATTTTTAAATATTTTATTTACTTTAATTCTAGTAGGTTTTGTGACAATTTTTTGCTCCATCTTTAACGACTTAGAATATTATGCTCAATCTCCTTAGTGTATTCAAATATAATTTATTATATAATTTATCTTATTTTTTCAAATATTTCATATTAATTTCATTATATTACTATATAATTTGAAAATTTCTATTATGCAACTTTTATAATGATTTGTTTTGGCTAAATTAAATTACTTTAATTTTCTCATTTTGGCATTTTTTATGTGAATTGTTGATTTATGGCTAATTTGATGATCGTAGATGTTGTGTTCGATCTTCTTATCACCTTGGAATGAAAGTTACTAGCATAATTTGTCTCATTTCTATTGAGTTTTTATTTTTTGATTATATTATTATGTAACTCTAATTCTATTTTTATGTCACTTTACATCACTTTAATTTAGGGTATATATTGGTCCAATGTAACTTATTCAAGCTTCCATATATATTTACATTATATTAAAATAATAGTTTATTATTATTTACTTTGTTATTTAATACAATTTTCAAAATGAGATTTGATAGACACAAAATAATTTTTGTTATACTTATCTTGATGAGCTCTATTAAATTAAGTATTTTTATTTTATATTTTTAAATACTTTTTTTAAGTTTTTGGAATTATTTATTAGAAATTTTAATCGATGCTAGATTGATGATCAAGAATATTAGAAAGCCACTTTGGTGTATGATTTACCTTATTTAGTTTTCAAAGTTTTTGATTTTATTTGGTTTTATTGCTATGCAACTCAAAATCTTTTCTCATGTCATTTTTATATTATTTTTATTTAGATATATTTTATTGTTTTAATTTATCTCATCTCAATCGTAACATATATTTACTAAATATTAAAACAAAAACTTTATTATTATTTTTCCTTATTTATTTTGATGTGTTGTAGTAATTCCAAACAAGAAACAATCAAGATAAAATAAATAATATCAAACTCATCTCAATGAGTATTATTTAATTTAATATTTATTTTAATATTTTTAAATATTTTTATTTTCTATGATTTTAACTATTTTATAAGATTTTTTTTATTTATATATAGTTTGATAATTGAGGATATTACTCTTGACCTTTTTTGTATCTTAGAATACAACATTTCTATATAATTTATCTCATTTCTTCAGATGTTTCTATTTGATTTGGTCATATTAGTATGTATGTATCAATATTCTCTTATTTGACTTTTACATCACTTTGATTCTGCTATATTATATTATTTTAATTTTTTTAAATTTAGTATTAATATATATTTAGCTAATATTAAAATAATTTATAGTTATTATTTTTGGCTATTTTGTTTTCTAAATTGTATTAATTAAAAATGTGTTCTAATCGAGATAAAATAAACGTTGTGGGACTTATTTTTCTTACTTTATCCAATCAAATATTCATTTTGAATATTGTTAAATATTTATTTGTTATATTTGCATATTTTATAAAATATTTTGATTTATTCCTAATTTGATTATCGTTGACAATAAAACTTGATCTCCTTAGTATTTTTGAATTAACATTCCAACATAATTTGCCTCATTTCTTCAAAAGGTTTTTCATTGATTTCATTTAATAATTAAAAACTTTAATTCTACTCTCCCATTACATTTATGTCACTTTTATTTGGTTGTATTACATTACTTAAATTTATCTAATTTTAGCCTTAATATATATTTACTATATAACAAAATAATAATTTATTATTATTTATATTTTTTTAATTTTGGTAAATCATAATAATTCCAAACTACATTCAATTGATATGAAAGAAATGTTGTTAGAATTGTTTTAATAAGCTTTATCTATTTAAATATTTATTTTTATATTTTTAAATATTTGGTTTTTTAAGATTTTAATAGATTTTATGAGATATTTTAATTTATACTAGATTAATGATTAAGGATGTTATACTCAATCTACTTTATGACTTGGAATTAAGTTTCTCACATCAATTTTTTAGTTCTTAAATTTCTTGTTTCATTTAATTATATTATTATGCAACTTTATTTATCACATTTCATAAAAAAATATTTTCTTATATTACAATGAAACTCTAATTCTCATTTATTTGAGTTCTATGTCATTTTCATTTTGTCATATTACATTGCTTTAGTTTATCAAATTTTAACTTTAATATATATATATACTTAATATTAAAATAATCATTTATTATTATTTGAGTATATTAAATTACATAATTCGTAGTAATTCCAAACATGATATGTTCAAGATGAAATAAATATCATTGGAGACATCTCGACAAGCTCTAACAAATAAAATGTTCATTTGTAATGAGATTTAGTTTCATAATTCATAATAATTCCGAAGGTGGTCCGATCAAGATGAAGAAAGCATCATTCCACTCATCTTGATGATCTCTATACTATTAAATATTCAACTTTATATTTCTAATGTTTTATTTTTTTAAGGTTTTGGCAAAATCTTTAATAATTTTGATTTATACCTTATTTGATAAAAAATGTTACACCTATTGTTTCTGTTATCTTAGAATGAATAATTCTAATAAAACTTATCTAAGTTATTAAAAAGATTTTATTTATTTAATTATATTATTATATAACTCCAAATCTCTTTTGGTGTAACATTTACATTGCTTCAATTTTGTTTCATTACATCGCTTGAATTTATCTCAGTTATGATTTACATATTTTTACTTAATATTAAAATAATAATTTATTAACATTTATGCTTATTTTGAATAATTATTTTTTATATTTTTGAATATTTTATTTCTTAGGATGTTTTTATGCTTTGCAAGTCATTTCAATTCCTAGTAGATTTGACAATCATATGTGTTACACTTGATTGTCTTAACATGTTTGAGTACAACTTTCACATGCAACTTTTCTCACTTCTCAAAATATTTCATTTTATTTGGTTGTATTACTATGAAACTCTAATTCTTATCTCATTTGACCATTACGTCACTTTTATTTTGTTATATTACATTGTTTCAACTTATGTCATTCTAGCTTTAATATATATTTATTATTATTAAAATAAAAAAATTTATAATTTATTCTTATTTACTTTGATAATTTGTAGTAATTCAAAATGAGTCCAATCGACATGAAACGAATGTTGTTAGACATGTCCTAACGAGATCCATCAAATTAAATATTTATTTTGATATTTTAAAATATTTAATATTTTCTTGAGTTTGATAGATTTTATGAGACATTTTCACACACGCTAGATGTATCTTGGAATGCAACTTTTTCTTATAATTTGTGTTATTTCTTCAAATGTTTCACCTTGATTTAGTTATATTGCTATGAAACTCTAATCCTCCTTTCATATGACCTTTACATTGATTCAATTTGGATATTTTTTTATTACTTTAATTTATCTCATTACAACTTTAATACATATTTAATTAAAATTAAATAATAATTTATTATTATTATTATTTTTATTTATTTTTGTAATTCACAATAAGTTCAAATAAGGCTAGATATAAATGAAGGAAACATTAATAGTCTCATCTCAATGAATTATATCAAACAAAATATTTATTTAAATATTTTTTAAAATTTTTTATTTTTTATAGTTCTATTACTCTTTTTGAGAATGTTTAATTTGTACCTAATTTAATGATTGAGAATGTTACACTCAATCTCATTAGTAACTTAAGATGCCATTTTTTTAGTTAAATTTATCTAATTATCCAAAGCTTTTTCTTTGCTTTAGTTATATGACTGTGATACTACAAATATCCTATAATGTTACCTTTATATCACATGAACATGCACATATACACAAACACGTAAACACACATGCAGACATACACACATGTATATACATAAACACTGGTAGATAGGCACACACACATGCATATGCACATGTAGACACACACACACGCACACACATATACACACATATTAATGCATACACATAAGCAAACACATGTGCATGCACTTGCACATGCATAAGCACACGTGCATGCACACACACACATATACAAACAAATGCACACACATGCACACACACATGCACACACATGCACGCATACACAGGCATGTACACATTCGTAGACTTGCACAAACACATACAGACACACACACACACACGTTTATGCCCACACATACGATCACAAGTAGACATACATAGAACCACACGTACACAAGCATATGCACACATACATATGCACAAACACGTATGTACATGCAAGCACATGCACATACATCCACATGTGCACCCACTAACTCACATGCACATGCACATGTACAGAAACACATCCATGCACATACACACAAACAAACTCATACATTCACATATACAAAAACAAATACACACATGTGTATGCACACATGCATGTACAAGTCTACTCATAAACATAGGAACTAACACACACATGCACAAATGCATATGCACATGCACATATACACACACATACATGGTCACAAACATGCACACATATGCATATTCATGCATACACACACATATATGCACAAATACACATGCTCACTCAAATACACACACTCACAAATTCATTTATGAACACATGCAAAAAATACAAAAAGAGACACACATGTAGATAAGTGCATGCAAACACAAACACACACACACACACATACACATAGAGGCATGCACATGCACATCCATACGAATACACCTGAACAAGCTCCCAAACATATGTGGATAGACACGCGCATGACCACACACACACTTGCAGGCACACATGTGCACGTAGATGCACACACAAACTCACACAAATACAAACATGCAAGCACACACGCACACACACACAAGAATGCTTAGACTTCTAAAGGCATAAACACATGTAAACATGCATGTAGACACAAATGCATGCTCACGCACATGCATGCACTCATATCAACCCATGCACACACACACACGTATAGACACACCCACACACATGAGCCTATGCATACACATGCAAACATACACGTACACACGAAAATGTGCACACACACACATACACACACTTGTGCATGTTTGTACACCCATATGCACACACTTAGGCACGCACACATAGGGTCACTTATAGATACCCTCATACAGACATGCACACACACACAAGCACAAAAGTACATGCTTTCACAAATATGCACCCATATACATGCACACATATATGCATGAACACATACACATACACACACAAACAAGTTGACACACTTTCATCAAAGCAAAAACACACACACACACATAGAGATGCACAAGGACACAAATTCATGCATGCATGCATGTACACATGTATACACATGCACATGCACACAAATCATGATGCATACACAGATAGACACACGCTTGTGCATGAATATACACACATAAGCACACATAAACATATGCACACACAGACACATTAACACCCATACATGGAACCATAAACAAACACTTAGAGATAAGCACAAACACATGTATACATAAACTCACTCACACACACATACACAAACATGGGTAGAAACACTTGAATACACATGCAAACACATATGTACACACATCTATATAGACACACACATGCACTCATATGTATACAAAAAAGCACACACACAAACATACAAGTACACATACACACACACACCCCCATAGACACATGCTTTCCTAAACATGCAGAAATGCACACACACACATGTTGACACATGCATGGCCGTACACACACACACATGTACACATATAAACACAATCATGCACACACGCATACAAACTTGTTCAAACAAATGCACGCACATTGACACACACACACATACACTCACATTCACAACTTCATGTATTCACACACTCACATTCACACTTGCATGCATGCACACACAGAGACACACACACACACACTTATGCACATGCATACAAATATAAGCACACACATCTAAATAGACGAACACAATCACACGCCCACATTAGCACACAAATAGACATACACACCACACAAACACATGCACTCTTATAAACATAATCTCTGACATGCACTTGCACATATAAACATATACACACACACATGTGCATGCACACATAGATACATAAAAACACACACACACAAACATATACATAAACATGCTTGTTTGTAATGACACAGACTTGCATGCATACACACATGTGTTTGCACTAGTCTACATGCATGAGTGCATGCCCACACACATACGTGCACTCACACCCATATTGACACTCAGACACATAGGCACATATACTCACAAACACATGCACTCATGCGCACAACCACATTTATAAACCCAAACTTGCACACACACATGCATGGGTGAACGCATGCATAATCACATCCATGTACATGCACACATGCACACATACACAGACATGCTCCCACACATACTTGTGACTGCATGTGTACACATGTTCTCGTTCACACACACACACAAATAAACACATACACAAATGGCCACATGCACCCACATGCATGAACACATCATCCACCTACACACACAAACACAAAAAATGTGCACACATGCATCGACAAGCACACACATTCACATACACACACACACACACACTCATAGATGCAAATGAACACATGCACACATGCATACATGTGTGAACATCTACAAATATGCACAAAAAATCATACACACATGTACACAGATGCATACACAAACACATACCCATGCAAACAGACACATACACACATAAACATATGCACACAAACTCACATGCAAAACACCTACACATGTATACATATGCAGACATAAATAAACACATGTACACATAGACATGCACATGCACACACATGCACATGCACAAATGCAACTCACATTGGCACACATACACACCTATGCACACATACATAAACTTATGCTTGCACACATGCATCAAGTCTTGTACTTACACACACATAAAAGAACACACATGCACACACATAGACACATGAAAGTGCACACATGTACAAAAACAAATGCACATGTGCACATATACACACATGTAGACACATGTACACACATGTAGACACATAGATATGCATATAGATGCACACATGCACATGCTCAGACATACACACATTGAAAAGAACATGCACTCACACACACACATGCATAACCATAGGAACACACACACGCACAATTATAATCAAAGGCTCATAAGCATGAACACACCTGCACACTCACATGCACATAGACACACACGAATGCTTACGGATGCACACACACACACACAAACATACACATGTACACTCATGCACACACGCATACTCACACACACATACACATGCACATGTACACACAGATAAGAACACACACACATGCACATAAAAAAGTGCACACATAAATGCTCACAAATAGATATGCACACATGTATTCCAATGCATGCACATATAAATGCACGAGCACAAACAAACACTTGCAAACACACACACACATGCACACATGCAAACACACACACATGCACAACACATGTAGATATTCTTATACATACACGAATGCATACACACATGTACACACATGCACATGAGCACACACATGTGCACACACAAGCACAAACAAACACTTGCAAACACACACACACACATGCACACATGCAAACACACACACACGCACAACACATGTAGATATTCACATACATACACTAATGCATACACACATGTACACACATGCACATGCACATGAACACACACATGTGCACACACACACATACATGCACCCAAGCACTCATAATAATATGCACACACATGCACACATACACACATGCACACGCACATACACTTATATGCACACGTGCACAAACACACATAGAAATAAGTACATATGCATGCAAACACAAACACTTATAGACATGCATGAATACAAACATAGACATCACACACCTGCACATATACACACATACACAAACATGCACAAGCACACAAACGCATGCACACATAGATGCATGCACATGCACACGCACATATAAACATGCTAATAAGAATATGTACACATACTAACACACTCAAATATGCACATATACATATATACACAAACACATACACACACATACACATGCACAAACACATGCACATACATATGCATGTCGACTCACATGCCAATGCACACAGGTATGAACACACACCCATGCAAAAACACACCCACAAGCTCACACATGCATACACACAGACATATATGCACATGCACACACATGTATGCACCCATACATATGTGTGCATAAGCACATGCTCAAACATACGAACAAACACACAAACATGAAAATCAACACGTACACGCACGCACATACACCTACATGCACACATGGGTGCACATACACACACAAACACAAGAAAGCATGCACCCATATATGCACATGTGCTTATGCACAAAAGCAAAAACACTCGAGAAAGCATGCACACAAACATGTGGACTCACACAATCAAGCACGCATACAGACACAACTAGACACCTTTGCTCCTACACATGCGCAAAAGCATACGTGCACCCATGCAAATGCACTAACCTGCACATAAACTCAGGTAGATATGCAAACCCACATACATTCCTATGTAGACACACACGTAGACATACAAAAGCACACATGTATGCACACACATGCAGACATGTACCTACATAGACAGTGATGGACTAACACACACATGGACACACATTTATCCATTCACACAAATAGAGATCAACATGCACACACAGATACACATAATCAAACGCAAACACACACCTACATGCACACACACATGAGCACGCACACATACATATGTTCTCGCTTATTATACATGCATTCATTCATGCACACACATCTATACACACAAGTACACACACCCACACACAAAAATGAATGGACAAATGCATGCCCACACATACCCACAACCATACATGGACATACACACACATACACACATACATATAAGAACAAACACACAGTCACACACACATATGCACAAACACACATTGAGGAATGCATGCACATATGAAAACATGAACACATACACATTGACATAAACCTACACATTCATACACATACATATGCACACACACACACACAAACAATAATGCATAAGCGGACAAACATGGGCACACACACACACACATGTAGACACACAGACATGCATATGCAAACACACTCACACATGCAGAGATAAACACACACATATGCACATGCATACACTTGCACAAACACATGCACATGCATGTAAACACACACATACACACACATGTACACCCACACACGTGTGCATAAGCACACACATAAACACAAACCCATGCATACACGTGAACACTCACATATACATGCATAGATAAATCCACACACATACATGGACAAAGACATACAATGTACACACATAAATAGATAAACACATACATACACACATGTGTGCATACACACACAAATAAAAGAAAGCAAGCATCTACATACATGCATGTGTGCATGTACTCACACATAAACGCACAAGAAAGCACACAAATGCTCACATAGATGCACTTATGCATGCATACATGCCCACAGACATGCAAGCACTCATAGACATATGCACACATTCACATAGGCACTAATGCACATGCACACCTACATTGACATGGACATAAACACTTGCACATACAAAAGCTCACTCACAGACATACTTACACATGCACACAAAGCACACATACGCACAAGCATATAAGCACACACATGCATGGACACACACACTCACTCATGTACACACACAACACAAACACACACATACACACAAACATGCAGATATGTACATGCACAAAAACATATGCACACACACATGCTTTGATACACTAGCACACATGAATATTCACATCCAAACACAGGTATGTATGCACACACAACAACAAAAACGCATGCACACATACGTAAGCACACTAGAGCACACACAAACACACAAATACATGCACACACATGCATAATTAAACACAATCATGCAAGCATTGGCACACAAACACCAACACACATAGATATGTGCCCATCAGCATACCCACACATCACGTATTCAAGTACATATGCATGCACGCACACACTTAAACTCCTAAACACACTTCCACACACATAAAGATGCACAAAAATGTAGTTACATGCACACACATATAAAATAACGCAGACACATATACACATATAGACCTACACACTCTCTAACACACACATGTATGCACAAGCATGTACAAACAAACCCACACATATAAACACACACACACACACACACACACTCAGTCACACATGCACAATTACACTCAACATATCCATACAGACACAAAAACACACACATACCCACACACATGCATAGCAAAATAGACATGTATGCACACACAAATGCACACACATTTGCATACACACATGCAGACTTGCACACATGCACCTTTGCATACACACACACACACATGAAGAGACACACAAGTGTGCACCAAAATACACAAAGACATATATGCCTACTTGTATACACACACACAAATGCATATACACCATGTACGTACACATGCATACATTTGCACAAACCCATATATATGAACACACACATGCATGCACCACACAAATGCAGGTGCATGTTGCACACAAACATATACACATGTACACAAACACATGCACGCATACCCACACCTCACATATACATATGCATAGACACACTAACACTTGAATGCATATGCACTCACAAACAAATATACACACACACACACACACGTACATGCACACCCAAGTAGAAACACATACCCATATAAACACATGAACATGCATAGCCACACAGACACACCAGCACACACACATAACCACATACATGCACGGACATGCACTTGCAAGCACAAAAACACGCTCACACTCACACACATGCTTATAGATACATGTATGCATGCATATGTACATGCACACACATAGACATGCATACATATGAACATAGATGTGTATGCTTAGACACATCTACATGAACATATACATGACCAAACATACACATATATACACAACCACACAGACGGATGTAAACCCATATGTATATCTCAACATGCACACATAGACACATGCAAACACACACACACACAAATGTATGTATGCACTCACACACACAAACACTCACATCAACACATACACACACACAAATGCATACATGCATAAGCACACACATGTAAACACTCCCTTATGCAAGTGCACACTCACACATGCACATAAAAACATACTTGCACATATATATGTACACACACATGCATAGTCACCATACATATGCTCATGCATACCCACACACTCACACACCCCTAATACACAAATGTGGAAACATGCTTATGAATATGCACATGCACATGGAAATGCATAAATGCATGCACAAATAAGCAAATACACATGCACGTACATAAATACACACACACACACACATGTATGCACAAACTCACACACACACACATATAGAGATTTGCACACCAACATGCACAAATGCACATAGACACACACATGCACACACACACACACACACATAGACACATGCACAAGCACACAAATGTCAACACATACTCATACACATGTAGTTGCTCATAGACACACACACCCATATAGATGCACAAATATATGAACGAACACACACGCACACATGCATGAACCAGCAAACAAATAAATACACACACACACATAGATATACACATGCATGCATATGCATACACACACATATATGAACAAACACAAAGATGCACTTACACACACAAACACACCCATGTGCATGAATGTACGTATGTACATAGACAAACCGACACATATAATAACATGCACACACACATACATAGGCACGAACACAAGCACAAAGACACACACAAGGACATGCACACACACTTACACATACAACCATGTAAACACATAAGCATACATGTATGTACATCCTTGCACACACTCACATGCACACAAGTATGAACATACATGCACATACACACACAAATACACATATGCATGCACACACCCAAGAATAAGCACATGCACGCACACACACGCACACACACACACACACACACACACACTCTCTCTCTCTCTCATAAATCCATCCACACATACACACATGCATCCATACAAATGCTTACATACAGACACATATACTTGGCCAAAAAGACACACACACACAAATGCATGCACCCATGCTTAGACATGTGCAAATGTTTATACAAACACACTCAACCAGACATGCAAAAACGTATGCACACGTTCATACATACTCATATGCATACACATATACACAGACATGCTCACATACACATGCACACACATTAAATAGTTAAATATCCATGCATGTAAAAACCAAAAAACATATGTGCTTGCACATAAAAACATGCACACACATAACACACATGCACAAGAATACAAATATGCACATACACATGCACACACTCACACACACGCATGCATAGGGACACTCACACTTGCACACATATGCACGCATGTACGTAGGCATATGCATGCACACATAGACATAAACATGCATGCCCTAGCACACACATGCACATGCACAAATTGACACACACACACACACACACACGTAACACACGTAGAGTCATACTCACATGGACACAGTCGCAAACACATATGAACAATTAGATATATGCACATGCATACACATGCAAACACTTGAACATACTCGCAGCCCCACTCATATAGGCATATAGAGACATGCACATACACATCTATGAACTCCCACACATAATCATATAGACAAACATATACACACACATATGCATCCACACACATATAGATTTGTGCAAGTGCAAATTCATATTCACGCACACACATATGCATGCACAAATACTCACACACCATCACAAACACACACACACACACCACATATACACATAGACATGCATAGACAAACACACATGGAAGCAAATGGACACACACACAAACTTACACACATGCACACACTAGACATGCACACATGCAACACACATGCACATGCATGCAAACACACACACACACGTACACTACATGTACACTGCTACACACACTCATGCACATAAATACATGCACACATGCAAAGAACATATAGGTACATGCATGCACATAGGTGTGAACACACATACAAGAACAAATATACACATATGAATACACGTATGCGAGCATGCACATGCACACACACATACCCACACCCACACATGCACATGCACACAAAGCACACACAAACATGCACAAACATGCTTGCATGCACACATGTTTGCACACACAGACACACATCCATGCATACAAAAACACACATATGCATACACATGCACATGCTAATAAGTACTAACACACATAAATATACATGCATTAATGCACAAAAACACATACAAGATGAAACACACATAAAAACACTCATCTAGAAACACATAATTATAAAAGCATACATACATGCACACATGCATGTACTGGCACACATGCAAGCACTCATATGCATGTGCGTGAACACAAACGCACATGTAGAAATGCCCACACATATATAACAAGAAACATGAACAAAAATATATAAGCACACACACATATGTAAGCACACACACATATGCACACACATAAGCACAAGCACATAATCTTGCAAACACACACATGATCTCACTCAAATACATTCACATTTATACACTCATGTGCTCACATACACAAGCACACAAGTGCACATGAGTATACATTTACACACACATATGCACAAGCACACACACACATGTAGACAAACATGCACAAGCACACATACGCATGTGCACATACACATGCATACGTACATCCACAACCACACACATGTATACATGCTCACACATGCACACATGCATAGTCAACATACACACACACACACAAACGTGCACATAAACACAACCAAGCACATGAACACATGAGTGAGCACGCACAAACATATACACATATACATGTACACACCCACACAAGAATGCACTCATGTAGATGCATGCTTGCACACATGTATAGCACACACATAAGAACACATGTGTGGACACATATACACACCTACACACATAGAACCACACACGAAAACACATACATGTTGGAACAAATACACACAAACATGTAAGGACACACTCGTATGCACTCACACATGCATGCTTACCCCAAGCCACACACACACAAAAATAGATACACCTAGACATATAGATAGATGCTTACACATACAATAACACATATGTGCATGCATGCATAAACACACACATACAGACATGTGTAGATGTGGACAACCATGCAAATACACTAACACACACCACACACACATAAGCACATAAGTAAACATATATAAGCACAAGTACATGCATACAAAAATGCACGCACTCACACACGTGCACACACATGCTTGTGCATCGATACACACACACACCCATAAACAAATATGTGTGCATACACTAACACACATAGACACACATACCCACCCAACTACACAAGCACATACACACCCATATGTACAATTACACACATAGACGCACGCACACACACACAAAGATGAACACATTTGAATATGTACATGCAAGCACAAGCACACATACACGCATGCAGGCACACGTACAGGCATACACACACCTAAGCCAACACACATGCACACACATGGACTCACAAAAACATGCACATGAATGCAAACACACACACATGAATAGACATGTAGACATACAAGCACACACACACACATGCTTACACATAACCATACAAGCACACAAGTAAGCACACATGAGCATGAATGCACAGACATGCCCTTCCACACACATGCATAGACATGCACACATATGCACACAAACACACATACACACACATGCAAGCACATGCACACATTCAAGCACATGCATATATGGACAAAAACATACACACACGTGCAGAAAACAACATATAGAAGCACGCACAAACGCACACATACATTCACACATGCATGGAAACAAATGCATACACATGCTCAAAATCACAATACATAAATACACATGTATACATACACACACATAAGGAAACACACAGACATGCACAGGCACTCACACAGACTTGTACAAAGACACATATGCACACACACTTGCACAACTATACGCACACGAATGTGCACATGTATACATAAATGCATGCATGGAAGTAAATGCAACCATTGATAAACACATGCAGTGACACACATGCACATACATAGGCTTGCATAGGAATGCCTATGCACACATATCTACAACAACACACACAAACACACATTCACAAATGCACAAGCACACACACACACACACATACATGCACCCATGCAGACATCGCTCTCTCGCACATACATGCATACACTCATTCACAAGTGCTTGCATACACACGCACACACAAGCCCACACATACAAACACATGCACACACACATGCAAAAACCCATGCACATAGACAAACGCAAACATAAAGACACACAAGAACACACATGTAAAATACACAACACACACACACACCCCCCCTAAAAACATACATGCACAAATGCACACACAAATACATATACTCACACAAACACATGCACATGTACATACACATATGTGTAAACATACATGCACACACAAGCATGCCCATACTCATGCAAACACATGTACATGCATACAAACATGCCTATACAGATGCACTTTCATGCACATGCATATGCACACATGTAGACATGCACAAACACATTCATAGTTGCACATGTACACAAACACATGCACATAGATACACATGAATATGCACACATGCACCCACACATGCACACAAGCACACATAGATGCATGTACTCACATGCACACAAATGCATTCACATGCACAAAAACTCACACATACTGATATAAACGTACACAAATGTATACACATGTGCACACACACACATATGTAATCACACCCACATACACACATGTACACACGTATGCTCAAACGCACATAGGAATGCATAGAAACACATGCATATGAACTTCCACACACAAGCACACACAGTCACACACAAACATGAACACATAGATGCACACATAGACACTCACAGGCACACACAAATAGGGACACACACATGCACAGATACATGAACACATAGACACACACAAACACTCTTACACAATCACAAACCTATACACACACAAGCACACACAAATGCACACACATATTCCTATAAGCATACCTGCATGCTTGCACATACATGCATTCACACACACACACACACACTTGCTCACACATGTAATCACAAACACCAACACAAACTTACACACACAAATGTGCCCACACATGCACACACATGGGTGCACACACACACACACACACACACACACACTTACTCACTCTCCAATGTGCACATGCTTGCACACAAAAGACACAAGCACATGCACACACACAAACCATCACATAAATATAGATATACATGCTTGCACACTTGCACATATTTGTAGACACACACATACACACATGCATAAGCAAGCTCATAGCCAAATATACACGCATGAACATACTCACACACAGCCAAATTATGACACATACATATGCAAGCAAATTTGAACACACACATGAAGAGATACACACACGTGTGCACTCAAATGCATCCAAGCATGCATACATAGACTTACACACACACATGCATGCATACACACACGCATACACCTAAATCGATGCACACATGAACACACACATACATGCTCACACCCACACGAACCCCTTGCTTGGATAGCACACACACACATGCACATGTGCACAAAGCATGCATGCACATACACAGAGGCACATACACACACACATAGACAAATAAATGAATGCAAACACATATACACCCACTCGCACACCTACCCCTACACATACACACAAGCACACATAGACACACACATGCATTGAAATGCACACACAAATAGACAAATAAAAGCACACACATATGCATGGATGCACACATGCACACATAAGTATATGCTCAAACATACACATATACACACACAAACACTTGCATATACATGCACACACATGCACACACATAAAAATAATCATGCTCATAATTATGAGCACATATGCCCACGCACATACATAGGCACTCACACATATGCACACAAACCACACCTGGATACAAAACAAGCACACGATGTAAGAAAACTAATGTGTACAAGTACATGTACGAAAGTACATCTGCCCACAAACACACACACACACATATACTCAAACTCACAAATGCACACTTACATACAGACATGAACTCGAACACACTAGTACATACACGCACACACAAAATTATGCTCATACAAATATGTGCAAGAGCATGCACACCAAATAAGAACACACACATGCTTACATGTAAATATGCATGCACACACACACACACACATACACATACATGGACAGACATGCACATGCAAAAACACCTATGCACACTCAAACATATGCTTACAGTCACATAGATGCACACACACATATACACAAAAAATGAACCACACACATGTTCACTCATGCACACAGGAACATGAACACATGCACATGACTACATAGACACATGTGAACACAAATAGATGAACATGCACATGCACACATAGGCACACACATGCATGAAAACATGAGAATAATTGAAGCAATGTAAAGGTCACATAAAAGAAGATTTCAAATTACATAATCATATAAATACATCAATGTAAAATATTTGAAAAACTAAAATAAATTATGTAAGAAATTATTTTTGAATATACTAAAGCGATTGAGCATAATATTCTCATTTTTAATAGTAGGTACAAAACAAAATGTCACACGAAGCTTGCTAGAATTAAGAAAATAAAATACTTTAAAATACAAAAATGAATAATTAATTAGACAAAGCTTATCAAAATAAGTCTAATGAAATTTACTTTTTCTTGAAAGATCTTGATCTAAATTACTACAAAAATCAAAGTTAAATTAGCATAAATAATAAAAAAATATTATTTTTAATTTTTAGTAGAAATATATTAAATTTAAAATGAGATAAATTAAATAAATGCAATAGAACTAAACAAAAGTGATGTGAATGCCATGTGAGTGGTGATTTAAAATTACGTGATAAAACTACAAAATCAAAATAAAATATTTGAAGAAAATTAATAAATTATATGAGAAAGGTGCATTTTAATTATACTAAGAAGATCGTGGGTGACATCATTGATTGTCAAATAAGACATGAATCAAAATATCTCATAGAACATGCCTAAACAAAAAAAGGTTACTAAAAAATATGAGAATGAATATTTAATTAGATAGTGGTCATCAATTAGACATTATTTGATATTATTATGAATCATAAAAATAAATAACAATAAATAAATAGAAATTATTATTTTAGTATTAAATAAGTATAAATTAAAGTTAAAATAAGATAAATTGAAAAAATATAATATATTTAAATCAATGTGTTTAAAGTTTTGGTAATTCATAAAAAGTTTTCACAACTTTAAACGATATTTTAATTCATATCATATTTGAAAATCAAGGATGCTACACTCAATGTACTTACTATTTTTTAATAGAAAGTTATATAATAATTTATCTGATTTCTTTAAATTTGTTGCTTTGATTTAGTCATATTGTTATGTAACTTTAAATCTCCTCTAGTGTGACCTTTTCACTACCTTGATTTAGATATATTATATTTTTTCAATTTATCTTATCTTAATTTTAATATATAATCACTTAATAATAGAATAATAATAATTTATTTATTTATTATTATTTATTGTTATGATTTATAGTATTACCAAACATGGTCTAATTGATGAGTTTTATCTAATTAAGTATTCATTCTCAAATTTTTGAATATTTTATTTTTTTGAGATTAGGTATGTTTTATGAGATATTTCAATTCATAGCTTATTTGGCAATCGAGGGTGTTACTCTCAATCTCCTTAGGATTGAGGAATGTGCATTTCTAGTATAATTTATCACTTTCTGTCAAATATTTCACTTTGATTTGTTTATATTACCATGTAATTTTAAATCACCACTAATGTGACCTTTACATAGCTTTGGTTTGGTTTTATTGAATTCTTCAATTTATCTCATTTTTAGTTAATATATTTCTACTAAAAATTTAAATAATAATTTATTATTTTTTATAAAAATTTAACTTTAGTTTTTGTAATAATTATGAATGAGATTCGATCAAGACAAAGTTAATGTCATTGGAATCGTCTTGATGACCTTTATCCAAAAAATTTGTTTTTATATTTTTAAATATTTTTTCTTTAGGTTTAGTATGCTTTATGAGACATTTTTTTGTCCCAACTTTAAAAAATGAGATTATTATGCATGATCTCCTTAGTGTCATTGAACATAATTTATTATATAATTTGTCTTATTTCTTCAAATATTCTATATTAATGTTTTATGTTATTATATTATTTGAAATCTTCTCTTATGTGACTTTTACAATGATTTATGTTAGCTAAATTACATTGCTTTAGTTATCTCATTTTGGTATGTTTTATGAGAAATTTTAATTTATGCCTAATTTAATGATTTTTGATATTGCACTTGAACTTCTTAGTATCTTTGAATACAAGATTCTAATACAATTTGCCTCACTTCTTTCAAGTTTCATTTTTATATTATTATGTATCTCTAATTCTATTTTTATGTCACTTATGCAACACTTTGATTTAATATATTAAATTGATTCAATTTATCTTATTTATGATTTAATATATATTTACACTATATTAAAGTAGTATTTTATTATTTTTTTTATTTATTTATTTTTTAATTTAATAGAAATTCTAAAATGAGATTCGATCGGCACAAAAAAATTTCCATTGTACTCATCTTAATGAGCTCTATTCAGTTAAATATTCATATTATATATTTTTAAATAATTTATTTTTTAAAGTTTTGATATATTTTATAAGACATTTTAACTAGTGCTAGATTTGATGATCAAGAATATTAGAAAGTCACTTTCTTGTATGATTTACCATATTTTGTTTTAAAGGTTTTTGATTTTATTTATTTTTATTTTTATGCAAACTCAAAATCTATTCTCGTGTGATTTTTACATTACCTTGATTTGGATATATTATATCATTTTAATTTATCTTATCTCAATTATAACATATATTTACTAAATATTAAAATAAAAAGTTCATTATTATTTTTTATTATTTAATTTGATAATTTGTAGTACTTTCAAATAAGGAACAATCATGATAAAATAAATATCATCAGACTCATCTCAATGGGCATTATTCAATTAAATATTATTTTAATATTTTTAAATATTTTTTATTTTCAAAGATTTTGACATATTTTACAATATAATTTGATTTATGTCTAATTTGATAGTTGAGGATATTACTCTTGACTGCCTTTGTATTTAAGAATGTAATATTTCAATATAATTTATCTCTTTTCTTCAAAAATTCTATTTGATTTGGTAATATTATAATGTATGCATATATTTTCCCTTATTCGACTTTTACATCACTTTGATTTAATTTTTTTATGTTATTTTAATTTATCTAAATTTAGTATTAATCTATATTTACTTAATTTTAAAATAATATTTTATTATTATTAATTTTTATTTACTTTAGAAATTCGTATTAATTACAAATGAGTTTGAATTGAGATAAAACAAATAATATTAGACTCATCTATTCTTACTCTATCTAAACAAATATTCATTTGGAATATTTTTTAAATATTTATTTATTATATAGACATATTTTTAAATATTGATTTGGACTCATCTATTCTAACATAATTTTTCTTATTTCTTCAAATAGTTCTCATTGAGTTTATTAAATTACAAGAAACTCTACTTCTACTCTCTTGTTACACTTTTATCACTTTTATTTGATAATATTATATTGCTTAAATTTATCTAAATTTAGCCTTAATATTTATTTACTAGATAATAAAATAATAAGTTATTATTATTTATATTTATTTAATTTTTGTAAATCATAGTAATTTTTGACTACAATCAATTGAGATGAAAGAAATATTATTAGACTTTTTTTAGTAGGCTCTATTGAATTGAATATTGACTTTTATATTTTTAAATATTTGATTTTTTAGGATTTTAATATAATTTTTGAGATATTTAAATTTGTATTAGATTAATGATTAAGGTTGTTATACTTAATCAACATTATAACTCACAATGCAACTTTCCTACACCATTTTTCATATTTCTTTAAATTTTTTTATTTTACTTTGTTATATTATTATGTAACTCTATTTATCTCTTTCTTAAAAAGTTTATCTTGTTATATTACTATGAAACTCTAATTCCCTTTTAACTTTTATGTCATTTTGATTTTGTTATATCACATTGCTTATATTTATCTAATTTTCTTTTTAATATATATATATATACATACATAATATTAAAATAATAATTTATTGTTATTTAAGTATATTAGATTTGTAATTCATAGTAATTCTAAACATGGTCTAATCAAGATGAAATAAATATTGTTGTACTCAACTCAACAAACTTTAGGAAATTAAATGTTCATTTTTAATGATATTTAGTTTTGTAATTCATAATAATTCCAAAGTTGTTCTAATCAAGATGAAGAAAGCATCATTCCACTCATCTCGATGATTTCTATTCTATTAGATATTTATCTTTATATTTCGAAATAATTTATTTTTTAAGATTTTAGCATAATATTTGACTAATTTTTATTTGTACCTTATTTGATGATAAAAAGTGTTACACTTAATCTTCTTGTTATCTTAGAATTAATAATACCCATACAACTTATCTAATTTATTAAAAATGTCTACTTTTATTTAACTATATTACTATATAACTCTAAATGTCTTCTCATGTGACATTTACATTGCTTCAATTTGGTTTCACTACAACACTTCAATTTATCTCACTTAAGATTTAACGTATATTTACTTAATATTAAGGTAATAATTTATTAATATTTATGCTTATTTTATCTTGTAATTTATTGTAACTTAAAATGAGGTCCAATCAAGATAAAACAATTATCAATAGACTCATCATAGTGAGCTCTATCCAAGTGAATAATTATTTTTATATTTTTGAATATTTTATTTTCTAAGATTTTGTATGCTTTGTGAGTCATTTTTATTTAGAGTAGATTTGATGATCATTGGTTACACTTGATTATCTTAATATCTTTGAATATTACTTTCACTTGTAGTTTATCTCACTTTTCAAAATGTTTAATTTTATTTGGTTGTATTACTATGAAAAGTCTAATTATCATCTCATTTAACCATTACATGACTTCTATTTTTTTCAATTAAATTAATTTAATTTATCTTATTAGCTTATATATATATATTTACTTATTATTGAAATAATAATATATTATAATCTATTCTTATTTATTTTGATAATTTGAAATAATTCAAAATGAGTTAAATTGAGATGAAACAAATGTTCTTAGACATGTCCCAATAAGATCCATCAAATTTAATATTTATTTTTATATTTTTAAATATTTTATATTTTCTTGAGTTTTGTAAATTTTTTGAGATATTTTGATACATGCTACATGTATCTTGGAATATAACTTTTCCATATAATTTATGTCATTTATTCAAATATTTCATGATAATTTTGTTATATTACTATGAAACTATAATCCTCCTTCATGCGACCTTCGCATTGATTTTAATTTTGTTATTTTTTATTACTTTAATTTAACTTATTATAGCTTTATCATATGTTTAATTAAAATTAAAATAATAAATTATTATTACTTTTTTATTTATTTTGGTAATTCATAATAATTCAAAATAGGACTTGACATAAATGAAGGAAATATTAATAGTCTCATCTCAATGAGGTTTATCTAATTAAATATTTATTTATATATATATATTTTAATATTTTATTTTTTTAATGTTGGCACACTTTTTGGCAGTGTTTAATTTGTATTTAATGATCAAGGATGTTACACTCCATCTAGTTAGTAACTTAAGATTCTAATTTTTTTATGAAAATTTATCTAATTATCTAATTTTTTTAATTTGGTTATATTACTATGTTACTACAAATATCTAATAATGTTGCCTTTACATTGCTTTGATTTTGTTATATAACTTTGCATCAATTTATCTCATTCCAACTTTAGTATGTATTTAGTTAATTTGAAAATAACAATTTCATATGATTTAAGCTTGTGCATTTTTTGTAATTCGTTGTAATTTTGGAGGTGCTCTTATCGAAATAAAACAAACATCATTTGAATATCACAATGGACTTTGTCTAGTTAAATATTCATTTCTATATTTTTTAATATTTTATTTTCTAGTGTTTATCATGTATTATAAAATATTTTTATTTTACGAACAAAAACATTACACTCTATCTCTTTAGTTTAATACAATATAACATGTAAAATTTATCTTATATCTTCAAATATTTTAATTTGATTTGATTATATTAATATGAAGCACTTCTTCACCTCTGGTGTGACCTTTATATTACTTTGATTTGGTTATATGATATTACTTTAATTATCTCATTTGATGTTTATTTTATATTTACTTAATATTAAAAATAATAATTTATTTTTATATTCTTATTTACTTTAGTAATTAGTAGTATTTGAAATAGGGTTTGATCAAGACAAAAAATGTCATTAACATCTTGATGAGCTATATCCTATTAAATATTAATTTTTTAATATTTTTAAAATTCTTTATATTATAGAGTTTTGGTATGCTTTAAAAGATATTTTTATATGACTTTATCATATAATTTATTTCATCTTTCAAAATTTTTACTTTGACTCAGTTATGTTACTATGTAACTCTAAATCTCATGTCCTATGATATTTACAACACTTTGCTTTGGTTATATTATGTTACTATAATTTATCTCATTTATATTTACTTGACATTAAAATCATAATTTATTATTATTTATGTTTATTAATTTGAAATTCATAATAATTACAAACATGGTTCAATTAAGATGAAATAAATATTGTTCAACTCATCTCAATAAGCTCTATTTAATTTGAAATTTACTTAATTTTTTTAGTTATTTTATTTTATATGATTTTGGCATTGTTAATGAGGTTTTTAATTTTGTCATAGATTTGATAATCTAAGGTGTTATATTTTTTCCTGTTTGTATCTTAAAATATAAATGATGTTTACGTACACTTAAATTGGTTATATTACTTTGTTTCATTGCATCTTATTTTAACTTTATTATATATTTACTTAATATTGAAATAACATTTTGTTATTATTTATGCTTATTTACTTTGGTAATTTATACAAATTTCAAATGATATTTGATTGAGACAAAACATATCGTTGGACACACCGAGACGAGTTAAATCCTATTAATTATTCTTTTTTAAATTTTTTGATATTTTATTCTATTTGGATTTTACTTGTTTTATGAGGCATTTTTAATTGTAGCTTGTTTATTAATCAAAGATTTAACTATAAGTCCTATTAATATCCTGTAATATAATTTTCCACATAACTTATCTTATTTTTTCAAATTTTTTGTATTGACTTGCTTAAATTGATTTGTAACTTTGGTCTCCTATTATGTGGCCTTTATAATGCTTTATGTTAGTTATATTACTTTGCTTCAATTTTTCTCTTTTCAACTTCAATTTATGATTGATTAATATTAAAAGAATGATTTATTACAATTCATGGCCATTTGATTTTGTAATTCACAGTAAATCAAAACAACATTTAATTAAGACAAAACAAATATCCATGGACTTGTCTCGATGAGTTATATCCAATTAAAGATTCTTTCTAATATTTTTAAATATTACATTTTTAGGCCTTTAGAATTCTTTAGAACATATTTTTATTAGTACATTATTTTATGATTAAAAATATTACACTTAATCTCCTTAATATATTGGAATGAATTTTTCTTATATAATTTATCTGATTTCATCAAATGTTTTGGTTTGATTTTAATTTATTGTTATGTAACTCATACTTTACACTCGTGTATCCTTTAATTGGCTTTGATTTGTTTATATTCAATTACTTCAATTTATCTCATCTCAACTTTAATACATATTTACTTAAAATTAAGGTAATAATTTATTACTATTTAAGCTTATTTAGTTTGGTAATTTATAGTAATGTCAAAGAAGGTCCAATTGAGGCCATTCAAAAGTCATTGGATGCAACTCCACTACCTCTATCCAATAGAAATTCATTTCTATATTTTTTTAAATATTTTACTTGTTTGGTGATTTTGTATATTTTATGAGATATTATGATTCAAAGTTTTTCGGCTATCGAAGATGTTACATGGTATTGCTTTAATATATTGGAAAGGAACTTTCTTGTAAATGTTATCTTATTTATTAAAATTTTTCATTTTGATTTTGTTATATTAATATGTGATTATAAATCTATGCTTGTGTGATTATTACATCAAATTGATTTAGTCATATTGCATTGTTTTAATTTATCTTATTTTTGTTTTGAGATATTTATTCATAACATTAAAATAATAAATTATCATTGAACTTATTTCGATGAGCTCTATCTAATAAAATATTTATTTTTATACTTTTAAATTCTTTTTGACATGCTTTATGAGTCATTTTTTTATACCGAATTTGATGATCAAAGATGGTACACTCGATTTTATTAGTTTCTCAGAATGTAATATTCTGAAATATTTATCTCATTTCTTCAAATTGTTTACTTAATATGAGTTACACCATTATAAAACTCTACTTATACTATCATGTAACTTTTATAACATTTGATATGATTTTATTACATTGTTTTATTTAATTTCATTTTAGCTTCAATATATACTTTGTTATTATTAAAATAATATTAACATATTATTATTTAGTCTTATTAAATTTGGAAACTCATAATAATTCCAAATGTGTACTGATAAAAAAAATGTAGTTCAATTACCCTTAACAAGCTCTATAGAAATAAAATATATACTTTTTTATAACTTTAATATTTTGGCACACTTTACATGTCATTTATATTCATACCTAATTTTACGATCAAGGATTCTACTATTGATCTCCTTAGTATCTTGGAATGCAAATTTTTGAAATAATGTATCTCATTTTTTCAAATTTGTTTTTCTTTTGTTTGGTTATATTATTATAAAACTCTAAATCTACTCTCGTATGACCTCTACATCACCATAATTGTTATATTGTATTTCTTGTATTTATCTCAATTTATCGTTCATAAATTTGATTTCAAATTAAAATAATAATTTATTAATATTTATGCTTAATTATTTTGGTAATTAATAGTAATTAGAGATAAGGTTTAATTGATGTAAAATTAATATTTATAGACTCTTCAGATGATAAATATCCAATTAATTTTTCATTTCTATGTTTTAAATAAATTTATTTTTTATAATATTTGTAATTTTTAATCGACATTTCTATATTTTTTATAATATTTGGAATGCAACTTTGCCAAATAACTTTTCTCATTTCTAAAAATTTTTAACTTTATTTTGGTTCTTTTACTATTTAAATATAAATGACTTCTTGTGTGATTTTAACATCACATTGATTTGGTCAAACTAAATTGCTTCAAATTTTTCTATTTTAGTTTAAATATATATTTACATAATAAAAAATAAGTGATCATTATTTATGCTTATTTACTTTGGTAGTTTTGGTAATTCAAAACAAATTCCAATTGAGATGAAACAAATGTTGTTGTGCTTATCTTAATGAGTTCCATCTAAATATTCTTGTTTTTATTTTTTAAATATTCTATTCATATTTGATTTTATGATTGAGGATGTTATACTTGATCTCCTTAACATCTTGGAATGTAACATTGCCATACAATTCATCATATTTTTTCAATTTGTTTTTCTTTGATTTGGTTATATAACCATGTAATTATAAATCTTCTCACGTGTGACCTTTGCATTGTTTTGAATTGATCATATCGAGTGCTTCAATTTAAATTATTTTAGCTATAATATAAATTTTTATTAATGTTCAAATAATAATTAATTTTTATTTACATATATGTTTTTAAATTTTAGTAATTTCGAATAATTCATAATGAGGTTTGGTTTAGACAACAAAAATCATTGCATTGGTCTCGACAAGTTCTACCTAATTAAGCAATAATTTTTATATTTTTACATATTTTATATTCTAAAGTTTGGGTAGCTTTACGAGATTATTTGATTCATACTTAATTTGATAATTGAGAATGTTATAGTTGATCTCATTTGTATTTTATAATGCAACTTCCTTGTAAACTTTATCTCATTTCTCTAAATAGTTTTCTTTGATTTGGCTATTTACAAAATCCTAATTCTCATCCTTTGTGACTTTTATATCCTTTTGATTTTATTAAATTACATTACTTTAATTTAGATCATTTTAGCTTTAATATATATTTAATCATTATTAAAATAATATTTTCTTTCTATTTATGTTTTGTTAAATTTAGGAATTCATAGTAATTCTAAAAGAGGTTCGATCTAAATGAAACACACACCATTAGACTCATCTAGATGAGTTATAGTTGATTAAATATTAATTTATATTTTTTTGGCATTTTAGTTTCTAATCTTCGACATTCTTTTTGAGAAATTTTTATTCATAAATAATTTGATAATCGTGGTTATCAACTCCAACTTTTTACTCTCTTAGAATGCAACTTTTTAGCACAATTCGTCATATATTTTTTTCAAATTGTTTCACATTGCGACCTTTGCATCACTTAGATTTGGTTATATTATATTGATTTAAGTTTAATAAATTTATTTTTAATATATATTTTCTTAATATTGAAATAATAATTTGTTTTTCCACTTCACTATAATTCCAAATGAGGTCAGAACAAAATGAAGCAAACGTTATTGGTTCTGTCTCGAGGAGCTATATCCAATTTAAAATGTTTTTTAATATTTTTAAATAATAAATTTTTTAGGCATTTTTCATGCTTTATAAGACACTTGATTAGTACTTAATTTGATGATCGAGAATGTTACATTCAATCTCCTTAGTATATTGGAATGAATATTTCACATACAATTTATCTCATTTAATCAAAAGTTTCATTTTTATTTCTTTATACTATCTAACTCTCTCTCCAATCTTAGGTGACCAAAAGACATTGATTTGGTAATATTACATTATTTTAATTTATCTCTTCTCAACTTTAATACCTATTTACATAATATTAAAAATAATAATTTACAATTATTTATTGTTATTTACTTTAGTAATTTATAGTAATTCTAAGAAACATCAGATTAAGACCATATAAATATCATTGGAGACATCACAATTATCTTTATCAAATTAAATTTTCATTTTAATATTTTTAGATATTTTATTTATGATTATTCTTATATACTTTACTTGATATGTTGATCATACTTGACATGGCAATTAGGGATGTCTTATGGATATCCTTAGCATGCTAGAATGCAACCTTCTTATATAATTTATTACATTTCTTGTTATTTTTTTCTTTGATTTGATTATAATAAAATGTAACTCTAAATCTATTACTATGTGACTTTACATCAATTAGATTTAAATATATTACATTTCTTAAATTTATCTCATTTTATTTTTAATCTAAATTTATGTCACATAAAAATAATAATGTATTATTATTATTTAAGCTAATTTATTTTGTAATAAGTAGTAATTCAGACTGAGGTCTAACGAGGAAAAAAAGAAATGTAGTTGGACTTGACTCATCAAGTTATATCTAATTAAATATTTATTTAAATATTTTTAAATGCTTTATTTTCTATTTATTTGTCATGCTTTAAAAGTCATTTTGAATCATACCTTATTTAACAAACAAAGATGTTACAGTTGATCTCCTTAGTTTTTTGAAAAACAAGTTTCGCATTAAGTTTATCATATTTCTTTAAAATATTTTTTACTTTAATTTTGTTATATTACTATGAAGGTCTAGTTCTCACTCATCTGACCTTTATATTGCTTTGATTTTGTTATTTGTTATTATTAAAATGATAGTCTATCATTATTTATGCTTATTATCTTTGGTAATTCATAGATATTCTTGACGAGATACCATTGAGATAAAAAAAATATCATTGGGCTCATCTTGTGAAGCTCTATCTAATTGAACATTTATTTATATAGTTTGAAATATTTTATTTCAAAGGTTTTGGCTTATTTTAAAATAAAGTTTGATTCACATTTCATTTTATGATGGACTACCATTGATCTTCTTGGTTTGTTGGAATGCCACGTTTTTGCACAAGTCAACTGGTTTCTTTAAATTTTTTTTTTGATTTGGTTATATTACTATGAAAATCTAATTTGACACCTATGTGTCCTTTATTTTTGATTTTCATGTAATACATTTCTTCAATTTAACTCGCCTTCACATCCTTTTGTCTTAAAGATATAACAAAACTTCATCTTATCTATTTAAGCTTTATCATTTTTTAGTAAATGTTAAAAAATAATTTATCACTTTTTGTGTTTATTTACTTTTGTAATTTGCAAAACTTATAAATGAGATCCATTTGAGATGAAATAGATGTCATAAAACTCATCTTAATTTCCTCCATCCATTTATGTTTTTATTTCTATATTTTTTTAAAAAAATTGTAATGTTTTTGAAAGTTTTACTAAACATTTCATTTCATGCTTGATTTTATGATCAATGATTTATCTCATTTCTTATAATGTTTTTTGTTATATTACTATGAAAACATTTACAATTCTTTTATTTGGTTAAATTATATTACTTCAATTTATTTTATTTCAAATTGAGCATATATTTACTTAATACTAAGATAATAATATTTTATTATTTATATTTTTATTATATTTGTAAATTATATTAATATTGAATGAGGTTTGGTGAGACGAATGAAACAAAGTTGGAATATACTCTAATGTGCAACTATTATATCATTTTGATCTAGTTAGATTAAATTACTTATATTTATCTAATTTTAGCTTTAGTATATATTTACTTAATTAAAAAAATAATAATATATGATTAGTCATGCTTACATTGGTAGATTGTATTAATCAAAAATAAGGTTCATCTATGAAAAATAAACATTGTTAGATTCATCTGGACATTTTTTTAACGATTTAAATATTCATGTCTAAATTTTTAAATACTTAATTTCTAGGCCTGTATTTTCTTTTCAAGGGATTCGACTTGTGCATGATTTAATGATCTTTGACTTTATACTCAATCTCCTTAGTATCTTAGAGTATTGCCTTCTGTATAGTTTATCTTATTTTTATCAAATTTGTGGTTTGTTTTATTCGTTTTACTAGCAAACTCTAATTCACATCTAATTACAAATATCTTTCGATTTAATTGAGATATATTACATAGTTATGCTTTATCTCATTTCTAACTTTAATATATGTTTCCCAGATGTTTAAATAACAATTTATTAATATTTTTTCTTATACGTTTTTATAATTTGAAGTATTTTTATTTGATGACTTATTGAAAAAAAATTTTCTAGTATTTTTACATGCTTTATGAGATATTTTGATTCATAAATTATTTGACAATAGATGATGTTATGCTCAGTAACCCCTGTCATTAGAAATAAAGTTTGCCATAAAATTGCATATTTTGTTGATATGTTTTGCATGGATTTGGTTTTTTTTCATACAACTCTAATTTTTCTCTCATGTGACTTTTACATCATTTTTATTATTTTATATTACATTTGTTTGATTAAGTAGATTTTGCATTATTATATATCTAGTAATTATTAAAAGTACTAATTTATTATTATTTATGCTTATTGAATTATTTAATTTAAATTAATTGTAAACACTGTGTAATTGAGGCAAACAAATGCTGTTTAACTCAACCTAACGTGCTCTATCAAATAAAATATATTTTTTTCATATTTTTAAATAGTTTATTTTTTTAGTGTTTTAGCATGTTTTATGAAATTTTTTTTATTTGTGCTAGATTTGGTGATTGGACATGTTATACTCAAATTCATTAGTATGTTCGAATGCAACTATACCATGTAATTAATCTCAATTTTTCAAATGTTTTTTCTTTAGTTTATATATGCTAAATCATAACTGTATTTTCCATACATGGGACCTTTATATGGTCTTGATTTGGTTGCAATACATTACCTTAATTTATCTCATTTTAACTTTGATACATAAAAACTTGACCTTAAAATAATAATTTTGCTTTATTTTTTTGGTAATTCATTATAATTCCAAAAACATTCAACTGAATCAAAACTAACACTATTAGACACTACGTGACATGCATCATCTGATTAATTAATTATATATTTATTTTTAAATATTTTTTATTTCCAAGTATTTTACACAATTTATCAAGTACTTTTATTCAAAACTGATTTGATGATCGAAGATGTTGCACTACATTCCTTAGTAACTTAGAAAGCAGTTATCATGAAATTTTACTCATTTCTTCAAAGTTTACTCATTCATTTCTTTATTTTACTATTTAAGTCTAAATTTCCTATTATGTGGCAATTACAATACTTTTATTATGTTAGATTACATTGCTCCAACTTATATAATTTCAATTTTAATATATACTTAATATAAGGATAATAATTTATTGTTATCTTTCTTTATTTGCTTAGGAAATTAGTAATAAACCAAAAGGAGCTACAATTAAGGCAAAAACAAACGTAATTGGAGTCATCTTGACAAGCTCCATCCAATTAATTTTTCATTTATATAACTTAAAATATTTTATTTTTAGGATTTTGATGTGCTTGATAAGACATCCCATTTCTTGCTTCATTTCATGATTGTGGATCCGAATGATCTCCTTTGTATTTTGCAATGCACCTTTATAAGACATCCCATTTCTTCCTTATTAGGAATTTTCATTCTTCTATTATTTTAATATTCATTTCTATTTTTTAAAATATTTTACTTTTAAACATTTTGGTATGCTTTACGAGATATTGTTATTCGTACCAGATCTGCTATGAATGATGATAATGCACTTGATCTCCTTTCTCTCTTAGAATTCAACTTTTCGATATAATTTTGCTTATTTCTTCAAATATTTTCCTTTAACTTTTTTATATTACTTAGTGACTCTAAAACACTTAAAGTGTGAACTTTATATTGCTTTGATATGGATAGATTATATTTTGTCAATTTATCTAAATTAATCTTAAATATATATTTACTTTATGATAAAAAATAATTTATCATTATTTTTTTAATTTTCCAACTCACTTTAATTAAAATCTAGTTCACTTTGATGCAAAATAAACATCGTTGGGAAAGTCTTGATGAGCTTAACCAAATTAAATAATCATTTGTATGTTTTTTTAAAAAATATTTTTTGAGGATTTTTGTACTGTTTACTTTACATTTTGATTTATGATAGATTTCATGATCAAGAAAGTTTCACATGATCTCATAGAATCTTGGAATGAAATTTTGTCGCTCAGTTTAACTAATTTCATGAATTTTTTTAGCAAATGTTTTATATTATAATGCAACAAAAATTCTTCTATTGTGTGACCATTACATCATTTTGATTTGGTTCAATTAAATTTCTTATACAAACCTCATTTGAACTTTAATATAAATTTAGTTTATATTAAGTTAATAAATTATGATTAGTTGTAATTATTTACTTTTGTAAATCATAATAATCCAAGTAGACTTTTGGTCTTCACAAAATAAACATGTTGGAAATGACTCGTTAATCTCTATACACATAAATATTAATTTCTATATTTTCAAATATTTAATTTCTAGGGTTTTTACTTGGTTTGTGAGGTGTTATGATTTGTACCTAATTTAATAATTGAGTAGATTGCACTTCAACTCCTTATTATCTTGGAATTTAACTTTCTGTACATTTTGTCCAATTTTTTTAAACTTTTATAGTTTCTTTTGTAAATATTTCTAAAAAACTATGATTATACTCTCACATGACCTTAGCAACAGTTTGATTTTGTTATGTTACAAAGTTTTTAGTTATCTCTTTCTTTTTACTTTAATAAATATTTTTAAATAATGTTAAAAGAGCAATTTTATTTTTTTATGGTTATTTAGTTTTAGAACTTGATATAATTTCAATCGAAATAAGATTGAGATGAAACAAATTTTTATATTTATATTTTTAGATATTTTATTAACTAGAATTTCTCTATAATCTATCAAAAGTTTTTATTCAAAAATGATTTGATGAAAGAGTATGTTACACTATATCAAGATCATAATTTAGATTTTAATTTTCTAGTAAATGTTATCATTTTCAAAATGTTGTTTGTTTTGTTATATCACTATTTTTCCACCCATGTGATTTTTTTTTCATTTTCATTTTTGTTGTATTAAATTGCATCAAAATATCTTATTTTTACATTGTTATATATTGACTAACTATGAAAACATTAAGTTTTTTATTATTTATGCTTTTTTAGTAAATTTACTAACATTAATTCAAAATGGGGTCTAATCAAGTCAAAATAAATTTCAATGAGCTACACTTGAAGAGACCTATTAAATGAATTATTTATTTTTTAAATTTTAAAACTTTTATTTTCTAGTGTTCAAGAATGGTTTATAAAAAATTTTTATCTGCATTAGGTTTGATTATTGAGGATGCTACATTCAAATTATTTAGTGTCATCTAATGCAATTGTCCCATGTAATATATCTCATTTTTTCAAATTTTTTATTTTGATTTGGTTAAACCACTATGTGATTCTAAATCTCTTTTCATGTGATGATTACATTGCCCCAATTTGGTTATATTACTTGCTTCATTTTATCTTATTTCAAATTTAATAAATATTTATTTAATATTAAAATAATAATTTATCAATTGTTTGCTTATTTAATTTTCTAATTTATCTTATTTTTTAAAATGTTTTATATTGATTTAATAATATTACTTTGTAACACTAAATATCGTCCCTCGTGTCATATTATCAGTTTTATTTTAGTGTATTATATTGCTTTAACTTATATCAGTACTTAAATATATAATTAATTAATATTAAGAAATAATCTTTTAGTTTTATGTGTATTCTTTTTTAAAATTCATGAGAACTCCTAATCAGAATTGATCAACATGAAACAAATAATATTGTTCTCATCTTAACAAGCTCTTTCCAACAAAATATCCATTTCTAAATTTTTTAAATATTTTCCTTTCAAGAGCTTTAGTGATCTTTACTAAACATTAAGATTTGCAGGTGACGAGATGATCAAGATTGGCAAGCCCAATTTTGCTTAGTATCTCAGAATGCAACATCACCTTGTAGTTTATCTTATTTCTTTGAACTTTTCACTTTGATTTTATTATTTTAAGTTGGAACTCTGCATCCCCTATCATGGGACTTTTACATTGCTTTAATTTGGTTAGAATACTTTATTTTAAATTATGTCATTTCAACTTTAATATATGATTATGTAATATTAAAAAAAAGAATTATAATTATTTATGATTTTTACATTCATAGGTCTTAGAAATTCAAAACAACATTTGATGGAGACAAAATAGACGTTGATAGTCTTGTCTCAAGCAACTCGATCTAACTAAATTTTTTTTTTTATGCTTTTAAATTTTTCTTTATTGGGCTTTTGGGATACTTTATGACGCATTTTGATTCATACTAGATTTAATGCTCAAAGATGTTATAGATGATCATGTTAGTATCTTGTAATAAAAGTTTCTTATACTATTTATCTCATCTCTTCAAATTTTCCTTTTTTTTTGGTTATATCAATAAGCAACTAAACATCTTCTCTCAAATGACCACTACATCATATTGATTTGTTATATTATATTACTTCAAATTTTGACATTTTAGTATTAATGTAAATTTACTAAATAAAATCACTACTTACTATTATTTATGCTTAGTCAAATTTTTTAATTTAATGTATTTCAAATTGAGATCAGATGGTGGTCAAAATTCATTGGACCAGTTTTGATGCGCACTGTCCAAAAAATATTTGTCTCTACTTTTTGAAACTATTGTTTTTTAATATTATTGTGCATTTTATGAGACAATTTGATTTGTAATAGATTTGATGAATTAAAGAAGTTACACTTAATCTCATTAGAATCTTGAAGCAAAGGTTTACCATGATACTTATCTCATTTCTTCAAATTTTTTGTATTGAATATTTTAGTTTACTATGTAACTAAATTTCTCAATTGTGAAACTTTTATATCATTTTGATCTAGTTTGATTACATTACTTAAGGTTATCTTATTTTTTACTTTAGTATATATTTAGTTAATTATAAGATAATAAGATATGTTTAGTAATGGTTACTTTTGTAGATCTTATTAATCCCAATTTAGGTTCATTTGTGGCAAAATAAACATTACTAAATTCATCTCGACATTCTTTATCCATTTGGATATTCATTTTTGTTATTTTACTTATTTAATTTCTAGTGTTTTTATATGTTTTAGATGGCAATTTGGTTCGTACATGATTTAACAATTTATAATTTTATAGTTCTTCTCCTTATTATCTTAGAATGTTGCATTTTATATAGTTTATCTTATTTTTTTAAAATTAAAAATTTGTTTTATTTATATTACTAGCCAACTCAAATTCTCCTCCAGTGTGATATTTCCATCGATTTGATTTAGTTACATTACATACTTATACTTTATATCATATCTAACTTCAACATATATTTTTCTATAAAGTTAAAATAATAATTTATTGTTATTTATGCTTTTTGTTTCTTATAATTTGAAGTAATTTTATTTGATGTGTTTTTGTAATGAAACATATTTTCATATTTACATTGTTAGATATTTTACTTTCTAGCATTTTACATGCTTTACGAGATATTTTTATTCGTAAATGATTTGAAGATAAAAGATGTTATGCTCTATAACCTTAGTGCACTAAATTCCAATTTTCTTTTAAATTTCATATTTTTTAAAAACGTTTTGCTTTTATTTGGTTGTATTTCATTGAAACTCTAATTTTTCTCACATGTAACTTTTACATCATTTTTTTCATATTACATTTTTTCAACTTGTTACACTTTTGCTTTATTACATATCTTATAATGATTAAAAATAATAATTTAATACTTTTTATGCTTATTTAAGTTTTTAATTGACATTAATTCTAAATCTGGCATAATTGAGGCAAGCAAATGCTATCTACTCAACCTTACGTATCAAATCAGATATTCAATTGTTATATTTTTAAATATTTTATTTTTTTTATTGTTTTGGCATGTTTTATAAGATAGTTTGATTTGTATCAGATTTCATGATTGGACATGTTATACATGAACTTCTTAGTATACCAGAATGCAACTATCCCATGCAATTATTTAACATTTTTAGATGTTTTTGATTTAATTTATGTGTCTAATCATAACTTTAAATCTCTACGCATGAGAAATTTTCATTGTTATTATTTGGTTACATTACATTACATTAATTTATATCATTTCAACTTTGATATATATGAACATAACATTAAAATAATAATTTTGTTTTATTCATGTTTATTTTTTTTGTAATTCACTATAACTCCAAATAAGTTGAACTAAGTGGAAACTAACATCATTGGACACAACTATAAAACCATAATCCCATTAATTAATATTTTTTTATTTTTAAATAGTTTTTATTTTCTATGATTTTGTAGCACTTACGAGGCATTTTGATTCATTATTGATTTGATGATTGAATATACATTCCCTAATATATTGGAAAATAACTCATAGATTTTACATTTTTTTAAATTTTCTCTTTGATTTCTTTATATTACTATTCATGTTTAAATTTTTCATTATGTGACCATTACATTACTTTGATTTTGTTAGATTACTTTACTTGAACTTGCTTAATTTTTTTTAATATATACTTGTTATAAAAACAATAATTTATCACTATCTTGAATTATATTCTTAGGAAATTTGCAATAAACCAAAAGGATCTACGATCAAGACCAAGACAAATGTAATTGGAATAACCCCGATGAGCTCCATCAAAATAAATATTCGATTAAATGCCTTAAAATATTATATTTTCTAGGAATTCAGTGTTCGGTATAAGACATCCCATTTCTTACCTAATTTGAAGATTGAGGATCGTAATGATTTCCTCAGTATTTTGCAATGCACATTTTTTATGCAATTCATCTTATTTCTTTAATTCTTTTTTTATATTCTTATATGACTATGTTACCATAAATCTCATTTTTTGTCACCATTAGAACTCTTTCATTTTGTTGTATCATATTACTTTAATATAGCTCTATTTATCAATGATACCTATTTATTTAATATCAAAATGGTAATTTGTGATTATTCATGTTGATTTACTTTGGTAGATCATAGTACTTCAATACGTGGGTTGATCAAGGAAAGCAATCCTTATTTAACACAACCATGAATGCCATATCCAACTAAAATCTCCAAATTCATCTTTAAAAAAACTATCCAATTCCTCCAATTTTTTTCTTTCATTTGGTTATAGTGCTACGTAACCCTAACTAACCTCTTTTATGACCCTAACATTATTTTGATTTTGTTGAATTATGTTGATTCAATTTATCTCTTTTTAATTCTAAGACATATTTACTTAATATAAAATAAAATAATTTATTATTATTTGTTATTATTTTTATGTGCAACTTATATTAATTCCAAATATGGTTGAATTAAGATAAAAAATATCGTTATACTCATCCCAAAGAGCAATATTCAATTAAATATTTATTTGTTTATTTTAAAATAGTTTTTTAGGGTTTCAAACACCTCATGAGACATATAGATTCATTTTTAGTTTAAATATCCATTTCTATCCTTTTAAATATTTTACATTCAAAAGTTTTGGCTTGCATTATGAGATATTATTATTCATACCAGATTTTGTGTGAACAACGATAATGCAATCAGTCTACTTTTTATCTTGGAATTCAACTTTTACTGTAATTTAGCATATTTCTTAAAATATTTCATTTTAGTTTGGTTATAATGCTAAGTGGCTCTAAAACTCCTCAAGTGTGAACTTTGTATTGGTATGATATGTCTATGTTATGTTTTGTCATTTTTTTTAAATTAAGCTAAAATATACATTAACTTAATTTTAAAAAAAAGAATTTATCATTATTTTTGTTTTTTAAATCTATTAATTCACTTTAATTCCAATTGGTTCACATCTAGATGAAACAAGCATCGTTGAAGAAGTGTCGATGAGATTAATCAAATTAAATATTCATTTCTACTTTTCTTAAAAAATTATATTTCCTATGATTTTACTGTAGTTAACAACATATTTTCACTTATGATAAATTTGATGTTCAAGGAAACTACAAATGATCTCATTAGAGCCTTGGAATAAAATTTTGCCTTTTAGTTTAATTCATTTCATGAATTTTTTTGCAGCAATTGTTTTATATTATTATGTAACCAAAATTCTTCTATCATGTGGCCATTACATCATTTTTATTTTTTTTAATTAAGTTGCCTATATTAATTTCATTTCATCTTTAATATAAATTTACTTAATATTAAGATAATCAGTTATGATTAGTTGTGTTTATTTACTTTGGTAAATCATAGTAATCCAAGAGGACGTTCAGTCAGGATAAAACAAACATCATTGGACAATTATCAATAATATTAGTGCTATTAAATATAAATTCTATTTATTTAAATATTTAATTTCCAGGATTTTTGCCTTCTTTGTGAGATTTTATGATTTATACCTAATTTAATGATTGAGGACATTACTCTTCATCTCCTTAGTATCTTGGAATGTAGCATTCTTTACATTTTGTCTCATGTTTTAAAATTTGGTAGTTTCTTTTGTTTATATTGCTAGAAAATTCTAATTCTCTTCTCATATTTCCTTTACATCGATTTGATTTTCTTATATTACATAGCCCGAATTTACCTTATTTCTTACATAAGTAAATATGTTTAATTAATGTTAAAATAGTAATTTGTTTACTAATTATTCTTATTTAGTATTAGATTGTAATGTAATTTCAATCGAAGTACAATCAAGATGAACAAATTTTCATATTTATATTTTTAGATATTTTATTAACTAGCATTTTTTATGTGTTATCTAAAGTTTTGATTCATAAATTATTTCATGATAGAGGATGTTATAGTTAATGTAGATCATAACATAGAATGTCATTTTCTAGTAAAAGTTATGATTTTCAAAATTGTTTTGTTTGATTTTATTATATATCAATGAAGCTCTATTTTTCATGATATGCAACCTTTATTTCAATTTTGTTTTATTGTATTTTTTTGGATTTAATATTTCTAATTTCTACTTTATCATATATTTAGTAATTATAACAAAATTATTTTTCTATTATTTATGTTTTTTTAATTGGATTACTAAAATTAATTCTGAATGGTGCCCAAAGAATGTAAAATAATTGTGATTGAACTCCATCTCAAGAAATATATTAAAAAATATTCATTTTTAAAATTATAAATTTTTTTTATTTTCAAGTGTTTTGTCATGGTTTATAAGATATTTTTATTTGTAATAGATTTGATGATTGTGGAAGTTACACTCGAATACTTTAGTATCTTGGAAAGCAACAGTTCGACATAATTTTAATTATTTCTTTAAATTTTTATATTTTGATTGGTTAGATAACTATTTAAATCATTATATCATTTCACGTGACCTTTACATTGCCCCAATTTGGTTATATTAAATTAATAATTTATCATTAGTTTTCTTATTTAATTTTTTTAGTTTATCTTATTTCTTCAAATTTTTTACATTTATTTAATAATATTACTTAGAAACTCTAAATATAATCTCTTGCGAACCTTACATTACTTTAATTTTGTTGTATTATGTTTCTTTAATTTATCTCAATTCTAAATAAATATATAATTAATAAATATTTAGAAATATGTTTTTTTTTCTTATTCTTATTTTTTGATGACAATTCCTAATCGGTTTTGATCGCAATAAAATATATTATTGGTCTCACATCAACAAGCTCTTTCCAACAACTTATTCATTTCTAAATTTTTAAATATTTTACTTTTAAGAGTTTTAATAATCTTTATCAGACATTAGGATTCGTAGGTAATGTGATGATCGACGATGTTACACACGATTTGCTTAGTGTCTCAAAATGAAACGCCACCTTGCAAGTTATGTCATTTTTTTAAACTTTTCACTTTGATTTTATTATTTTACTATGCAACTCTAGATTTCCTATCATGTCACTTTTATGTTGCTTTAATGTTGTTTGAATACATTGTTTCAATTTAGCTTATTTCATCTTTAATATATGTTTACTTAATATTAAAAAAAAGGAATTTGAATTATTTACATCTGTTTACATTCATAACTCATAGTAATTCCAAACAAGATCTTATCCAAACAAAATATATAACTTGGGCTTCTCTCAATCAACTCTATCGAACTAAATACTCTTTTCTATATTTTTAAATTTTATTTTTATTAGGCTTTTGGCATACACTATGTGGCATTTTGAATCATACCAAATTTATTGCTCAAAGATGTTATCAATGATCATCTCAGTATCTTACAATAAAATTTTTCTAAATTATTTACCTCATCTCTTCAAATATTAATTTTTATTTGGTTATTTTAATATGCAACAAAAAAATATTATCTCATATGACCCCTACATCACTTTGATTTGTTAAATGACATTACTTTAATTTATATCAGATTAACATTAATATAAATTAATTAATATTAAAATCATAATTTACTCTTATTTATGCTTAGTTAGATTTTTTAATTTATTGTAATACGAATCGAGGTAAGATGGAGGCAAAACAAAAATCATTATACTAGTTTCGATGAGTACTATCCAATAAAAAATTTATTGATAGTTTTTAAAAACAATTATTTCCGAAAATTTTACTACAGTTTTTGAAAAAGTTTTATTTGTAATAGATTTGTGAATCAAAGAAGTTACACTTTGTCTTTTTATTCTCAGCTGTGCAACTTTTATATCATTTTCATCTAGTTAGATTACACTACTTATATTTATCTTTTTTTCATATTTACTTAATTATAAATAATAATATACAATTAGTAATGCCTACTTTCGTATATCATATTAATCCCAAATGAGGTTCATTTGTGACAAAATAAACATTACTAGACTCATCTCAACATTCTTCAACCATTTAAATATTCATTTTTATGTGTTTAGATATTTTATTTTTAATGGTTTTATATGCTTTATAAGGCATTTTAATTCATACATGATTTACTGATATGTGATTTAACTCTTCATTTTTTTAATATCTTAAAATTTTTCCTCCTACACAGTTTATCTTATTTTTTAAAAAATTATCAATTTGTTTTATTTATATGACTAGAAAACTCTCATTCTTCTCTATTGTGACATTTTTGTTGATTTGATTTAGTTAACTACATAGTTAAACATTATCTCATTTCTAAATTTGATGTATATTTTTCCATAATATTAAAATAATAATTTCTTATTATTTATGCTTATTTAATTATTTAATTTACATTAATTCTAAACATAGTGTAATTTAGGTAAACAAATGTTGTTTAACTCAACCTAATGTCCCCTCTCAACTCAATAATTCATTTTTATATTTTAAATTATTTAAATTTTTTAAAATTTTGTAATGTTGTATGAGACATTTTAATTTGTATTAGATTTGGTGATTGGTCTTATTATACTCAAATTCCATTTCCTCCTATGTGACCATTATGTTACTTTAATTTTGTTAGATTACATTGCTTTCTCTTGTACAATTTCAATTTGAATATATACTTCTTATAAAAATAATACTTTGTTATTATCTTTCCTTATTTACATAGGAAATTTGCAATAAACAAAAAGGGGCTATGATTAAGAGCAAAACAAATGTAATTGGAGTTTTCTCTATAAGCTCCATCTAACTAAATATTCATTTATATGTCTTAAAAAAATATTTTTTATTTTCTTAGAAATTTGGTTTGCTTTAAAAGACATCTTATTTCATACCGATTTTTATGATTGATGATGGCAACGATTAACTTAGTATTTTGCAATGCATTATTTTGTGCAATTCATCTTATTTCTTCAATTCTTTTGTTTTGAATTTGTTATATCAGTATGTTACCATAAATCTTATTTTGGGTGACCATTAGATCACTTTCATTTTCTTTATCATATTTCCTTATTTTACAATAATTTAGGTTTAACATATATATTTATCTAATAATAAAATGGAAATTTTTTCTTATTCATGTTTGTTTATCTTGGCAATTCATAGTACTTCAATTCATGCTTTGATCAAGGGAAATAATGTTGGTGTAACATGACTTTGAAAGCTACATCCAATTTAAAAATCTCCAAATTCATCTTTAACAAAAACATTATTCCATCTATTTTTTTTGCTTTAATTTAGTTATAGTGCTATGTAAATCTAACTATGCACTTTTGTGACCCTACCATTACTTTGATTTTGTTAGATTATGTTGATTCAATTTATGTCATTTTAATTTTACAAAATATTCACTTAATATTAAAAAAAATTATTATTTTTTACAACTTTTTTATGTGCAATTTATAATAATTCTAGACAAGGTTGAATTAAAACAAGGCAAATACCATTAATCTTATCCCAATGAGCACTATTTAATTAATTATTTTTTAAAATTATTTTTCAAATAATTTGGCATGACTTATGAGAATTTTGGCTCATCCTTAATTTTAATATTCATTTGTGTCTTTTTAAACATTTTATTATAAAATGTTTTGGCATGTATTATGAGATATTGTTTTTTGTACCAATTTTGGTATCGACGATGCTATCGTAATCAATCTCCTTTTTTTTCTAGGAATTCAACTTTTTCCAATAATTTAGCTTATTTCTTGAAATATTTTTCTTTTATGAGTCATTTTATCTAAAAAACAATTTAGTGCTAGACTATATCACACATGATTATCTTAGAACTTTAGAATACAATTTTATCATAACATGTTTTATTTTACAAATTTTTTTTATTACAATTTTTTATATTTGAATGAACACTAATTATTTTTTCTAGAGTAACTTTTAGATCATTTTTATTTTTTTGTTTTGCATTGATTTGATTTATCACATTTCTAGTTTATTATATATTTACTAATTATTGAAATTATATTTTTAATTTTTTTTTATCATATTTAATTGCTTAATTTATGTTAATTCCAATAGTGATGTAATTAAGGCAAAGGAAATGTAGTTGAACCCAACTTGATGATACCAATTAAAGAAAATATTTATTTTTTATTATTTTAAATACCTTATTTTATACTTTTTTTTGTAGGCTTTAAGATTTATTTTGATTCTGACAAAATTTTATGATTAGAGATATTGTGCTCAAAATCCTTAATACCTTGGAATGCAAATTTCTATGCAATTATCACATTTCTTCAAAATGTTTACTTTTATTTGGTTATATTTCTATGTTACTCGAATCTCCTTTAATGTGACATTTAGATTGCTTTTATTTGTTTATGTTAATTTCTCTAAATTTAGCTTAATACTAACACTAATGTAAGCTTAAATATAGATTTAATACTAAAATAATATATTATTCTAATTTATGCTTGATTGGCTTATCAATTTTTTGTATTTGAGGTCTAGTTGCAATAAAAAAATCCTTGTTAAATTTGTCTTCTTAAGCTCTATCTAAAAATTATTCATTTTATATTTTTTAAATATTGTTTTCTTATGTTTTTACATACCTTATCAGACATTTTGATCTATACCTGCTTTAATGATTGATGTTGTTACTCTTGATCTTATTAGAATTTTGGAGTGTAATTATGTTATATTACTTATTTCATTTATTTAAAATATTTTCATTTGATTAGGATGTATTACTACCCTTTGGTGTTAACTTTATGTCAGTTTAGTTTTCTTATTTTATGTTACTTCAATTTATCTCATTTCTTCTTCAATATATACATACAAAATAATAAAATATTATGTTTTTGTCATTAATTCTTATTTATATAGGTCATTGAATTAGATCAAATCGAGAGAAAAAATTGTCATTATATTCAAAATGATGATCACTATCAAACTAAATATTAATTTCTATATTTTTAAACATTTTTTTGTAGTTTTAATACATTATCTAAGAAATGTGTTTTTTCTGCATTTTATGAATTATCACACTTGGCCAAATTAGTATTATTAATCATAACTTTCTCATGCAATTTATCTAAGTTTTAAAATAATTTTTTTCAAAGTGGTTCCATTGCATAATTCTAATTTATCTTATCTTAGCTTTATCATGTATTTACTTAACTTGAGAATTTAATTTATTTTTTATGGTTATTTACTTTGTTAATTTGTAATAATTATAAATGTGGTCTAATTAAGAAAAAGCAAATGTTGTTCAACTCATCTCAATGAGCTCTACAAAATTTAATATTCATTTAACATCTCCAAATATTTTGTTATATTTAGTGTTGCCTTAGTTTATGAGGCATTTTTATTTTTACTTGTGCTAATGATCATAGGTGTTACACTTAAGCTCCTTTATTATATTATAAAGCAACTTTGCTTTATAATCTATCTTATTTATTCGAATGTTTTACTTTGATTTCATTAGATTACAACTAAATGGAATTTTCCCCATGTGTGACCTTTATATGGTTTTATATTGCTATATTGCATTGCTTCAATACATCTCATTTCAGCTTTATTATATATTTACTTACTATTTCAACAAAATTTCTTATTATTGTGCTTATTTATTATATAATTTATAGTAATTCTAAATGAGGTATGATTAAGACAAAACAAACTTCATAACATTTTTCTTAATAAGCACTATCCTTTTAAATGTTTATTTTTTATCTTTTATGAAATTTTACTTTTGAGGATTTTGTGTTTATTTTGTGAGACAATAATATTCATATTTTATTTAATATTCAGGGCTATTATACTCAATATCCTTAACATCTTGCAATTTAACTTTACTATAAAATGTATATTAATTTCTCAATTTTGTTTCTTTTATTTGATTATATTTCTATGTGTCTTTAAAGCTCCACTCATGTGAGATTTAAATTTATCTCTTTTTATTTTTAAAAAATAATTACCTAATCTTGAAATATTATATTATTATTATTTATGAATATTTTTTTTCTTAATTCATAGTAATTCTAAAGGAGATTTGATCAAGAAGAAATAAAAGTCTTTGGCCTCATTTCAACAAGCTATATGCAATTAAATCTCAACATTTATATTTTTTAATATTTCATTTTCTATGGTATTAGCACTCTTTTTGAGGAATTTGGAGTTATTGATTTTGTAGTCGAAGGTGTTACACTTGATGTCCACACTTAAATAAAAGTAATACATTTTATTTAGTAATTGTTTTTTATTTTCTATGCTTTTTGTAGTCTTTATGAGATATTTTTGTTTTTACCTAATTTTATAATCGATGATGTTAACTTGATCACCTAAGTAAATAAGAATGGAACTTTACTTTATAATTTATCTTATCTTTTGAAATGTTTTGCTTTGATTTGTTATAAAACAATGTAACATGAAATGTCCTCTTAGGTGACCATTACATAAATTATAATTGGTTATATTATGTTTAGTTCAACTAATCTCATTTCCAATATAAAATCTATTTTCTTAATATTAAAATAATTTATTTATTATTTTTTGCTTATTTACCTTATTTAGCTAAAACATTTCCAAATGGTGTTGAATTAAGTGGTCAAAAATGTCATTGGACTCATCTTAACCTACTATATATAATTAAATAATAATTTTTTATATTTCAAAATATTTCATTTTTTAGGATTTTCTCACATTTTACTATGCCTTTTTCTTCATAGATGATTTGAAAATGAAGGATCTTATACTCAATCTCCTAAATGTTTTGGAATACAAGTTTTCTATATATTTTTACCTCATTTCTTAAATTTTTTCTTTGATTTTGTTATATTATTTTGAAAATCTAATTCTCCTCTTCTGCGACCTTTATCTCACTTTGATTTAGCTATGTTACATTATGAAAATTTATCTCTTTCTAGATTTTAAATATAATTTAAAATATTAATATAATAATTTATTATTATTTATCTCATTTATTTTGTAATTCATAATAATTCTTAATGTGGTCTTATTTGGAAGAAATAAACTTTGTTGGACTCATCTTGACAAGCTCCGTCTAATTGAAAATTCATGATTATGTTTGTTGATAAATTTTTTTAAGGGTTTTGTAATTTTTTATGAGGCGTTTCCATTTATTGCTAATTTATATAATAGGTTTGTTATAGTAGATCTCCTTTGTACCTTTGAAGGAAACTTTCCAATGATATTTATCACATTTATTTGAAATTTTCATGACGATTATGTTATAAAACCTTGAAAGTTTAACGCTCCTCAATATGACCTTTGTATCAATTTGAATTGCTTTTATTACATTACTTCTATCTATGTTATTTAAATTTTTTATATATTTATTACATATTAAAATTGTAATTTTTTATATTTGTCCTTATTTAAAAAAGCAATTTGTTATAACTAAAAACAAGGTCCATTCAAGTAGAGACAAGGTTGTTTGACATGTTCTAATAAGCTCTTCCAAACTAAATGTTCAGGTCTAATTTCACTACCAACAATATTAAATTGATCACATTAGTATCTTGGAATACAACTTTTCGAACAATTTAACTTAGTTCTTCAAATGTTTTGTTTTCATTTTGTTAAGTTATAATAGAACTAAAAATCTCATCTCATGTGACCTTTACATCACCTTAATTTGACCATATTGCATTTCTTGAAATTATCTAATTTAACTTTTAATATCTCTTTTCTTAAAGTTAAAATAATAATTTGTTATTATTTTTGTTTATTTACTTTGGTAATTAATTGAAATTCAATGAGTAGTTCGATTGAGATGAAATAAATATTGTTGGACTTATCTCGATGAATTATATTAAATTAAATATTGATTTTTGTATCTCTAACTAACTTATTTTTAAGGGTTTTAGCTTGTTTTATGAGACTTTTTAAATAGTGTCTAATTTGAAAATCAAAGATGTTACACTTGATGTCTACAGTATTTTGAAATACAAAGTTTTCATGCAATTTATCTCATTTATTTTAATTTTCTCATTGATTTTGTTATTTTACTGCATAAATCGTAAGCTGCTTTATTGTTAACAATATATCACATTGATTTGGTTATATTACTTTGTTTAAATTTATCACATTTTTTTCAACTTTATATCAACAAAAAATTAAAACAAAAATTTATTATTACTTAATCTTTTTTATTTTTCCAATATATAGTAATTCCAATGGTGGTCTGATCAAAACAAAACAAATATTATAACACTTCTCTCAATGGGCTATATCTTACTATATATCATTTTGCGTTTTAAAAAAGTTTTTCTATCATTTATGCATTATTTATGCTTTTTTATTCATACCTTTTTTGGGTAATTAAGGATGTTACACTTGCTCACCATAGCATCTTGGAATGCAGCATTTTAATACAATTTATTTATTTTTTTCAAAACATTTTCTTTTCATTTGGTTATATTCCAATGCAACTCAAAATATCCTCCCTTTTAACTTTTACATTTCTTCAATTTTGTTATACTACATAATTTCTATTTTTATAATTTTACCTTTAATATCTATTTTCTTAATATCAAAACTATAATTTATTATTATTTATGCATAATTACTTTAGTTATTTGCATTAATTACAAACAATGCAAAACATAAAGGAAACTAATATCTTTGAATAGTCTTGGTGTGCTTTATCTAAATAAATATTCATTTTTGCATCTTTAACTATTTTATTTTCAAGATTTTGTGGATAATTTATCATTTTGATTCCTAACTGATTTGATGATCATAGATAGTACACTTCATGTACTTAATATCATCCAATACAACTTTTTCATATGATTTATCTCATTTCTTGAAATGCTTCAATTTTATTTTCTCATATTATAATGTTAGTTTAAATCTCCTCTATAGTGAAATTTAAATCTCTTATATTTGGACAAATTACATTATTATTTATTCTTTATACTTAGGTAAGAAGTTTTAATTATAAATGATGTCTATTCCAAATGAAGCAAGCATTTCTAGTCCATTTTTGCTTATTTTATGTTTGTAAATACATTATTTTCTAAAATAGAGGCAAGCTATAATAATCATTTTAATTCATACTACTTTTATTATCCAACAAGTAGCACTAAATCTTTGTAGAATCTTTGAATGCAACTATCCATATAATTTCTCTCATTTCTTTAATCATTTCACTTTTATTTTGTGATATTACTATTAAGCACTAATTCTCCACTCATTTTACATCTACATCGGCTTTTTGTCATTTAAAAGGGTAGAGTTAATAAAGAGGAGTCCAAAAATGTTCGAATGATCAATAATGATACACTTGACCTACTTACTATCTTGGAATGCAATTTTCTCATATAACTTATATCATTTTTTAAAAGTTTTTTTTTGATTTGGTATTGTTGTAGTGCACCTCTAAATCTTATCTTAAGTGGCATGTACATTGCTTTGATTTAGTTATGTTATATTTCATAAATGTATCTAATTTCTTCTTTAGTATATATTTATTTAAGATTAAAGGTATAATATGTCATTATTTATTATTTTTTTGTTTAATAATTTGTAAGAATTGCAAACAAGTTATGATGGTCAGAAAATAAATGTTCCTCTTGTCTCAACGAGCTCTATCCAATTCAAAATATAGGTTTATTTTTAAAATATGTTTTTCTAAGATTATGATGTACTTCACAACACCTTTTTATTCGCACTTGAATTTTTTATGAGAGATGTTACAACCTTTGAATGCAATGTTTGCATGCTATCTTATGTTTTAAAACTTTTCCTTTCGATTTCGTTATGTAACTATGTTACTCTAAATATCCTCTCATGTGACATTTACATTGATTTTTTTGATTATAATATATGTCTAAATTTATATTATTTTAGCTTTGATAATATATTTAATTAAAATAAAATAATTATTTATTATTGTTTATCTTATTTACTTTTGTAATTCATAGTAACTCCAAACGTGACCTTATTTAGGTTGAACAAAATTTGTTCGACCTTCTCGATGAACAATAGCAAATTAAATATTATTTTTATATTTTTAAAAAATTTATTTTCATAGTTTTTGGGATACTTTATGTGACATTTGGATTCAAATTCCACATGATGATTGAAGATGTCACACTTGATCTCCTTAGTCTCTGAAAAAGACAATTTCTTAAATACTTAATCTCGTTGTTTCAAACATTTCTTGTTAATTTTGTTATGTTATTTTACATTAACCTCCACTCGTTTGACCTTTACAATATTTTGATTTGGCTATGATATGTTCTTTCAATTTATGTTATTTCATCTTCAATATATATTTACTTAATAGTTAAGAAATAATTTAGTTTTACTTATTCATATTTGATTTTATAATTTGTAATAATTCCAAATAAGGTTTGATGGTCATGAAACAAATGTCAATGAACTTGTCTCGATAATCTCAGTCCAATAAAATAAATTATTTTATGTTTTAAAAAATTTAATTTTCTAGTATTTTCAAATGTTATGTGAGATATTTTGATTTGTGCTTGATTTGACAATAAATGATGTTAAACATAATCTCCTTATTATAATGGAAACAACTTTCACGTATAATTCATATCATTTCTTAACTTTTTTTTCTTTTTTATATGTAATTGTAACTCTAAATCTCCTTTTATGTGATCTTGATGTTACATTGATTGGGATACATTACATTACTTTCATCTATTCATTTTAGCTTTAATATATTTTGACGTAATACTAAAAAATAATTTATTATTATTTATTTTTTGTTATTTTGATAATTCATAGTAAACGAGGTCTATTCAACCATAAATAAATATCGTTGAAGTCATTCGGAGTTGTTATAACTAAATAAGTGTGCATTTTATAACTTTTAAATATTTTATTTTGTATATTTTTTGATACTCTTTACATGACTTTTTGATTTGTACCTATTTAAATGATTGAAGTTGTTACACTTGAGCTTCTTAGTATCATAGAATATTGCTTTCCCATAAAGTTTATCTCATTTCTTTAAAAGTTTTTATTTGAGTTCTTTATATTACTATATAACTCTAATTCTCTTTATGTTTTAGTTTTAAATCATATTGATTTGGTTAAACTATATCGATTTAATTTATCATATTTGAGCTTTAATATATATTTATGTAATATTAAAATAATAACTTATTAATATTTATGTTTAGTTACTTTGTTAATTTATTGTAATTCTAATGCAAGCTCTAACTGACATGAAATAACAATCAATATACTCATCTGGAAAAACTTTATCTAATAAAATATTCATTTTTTATTTTTTAAAATATTAATTTTCTAGGATTTTGACATGTTTTATACGATATTTTTATTTGAACTTCAGTTGATGATCAATGCCATTTTAGGTACATAAAAATGAATATCTTTTTTTAGTTCATCATTACAAGTCAAATGAAATTTGTGTCATCTCAATCAGTACACAACTTGAATTACTGTGTAATACATAACTAAATAAACTAGAATATTAATAAATTATTATATCAATATTAATCTAATATGTGCTAAAGTTGAAATGAGATAAATTGAAATAATGTTATAACCCAAATCAATGAGATATAGAGGTCACATGAAAGGTGAATCAAAGTTTCATAGTAATACCACGAAATCATTGTGAAAAATTTTAAATAATTAGATAAATTATGGTTGAAAGTTGCATTCCATGATACGAAGAAGATCCAGTGCCACAACCTCAGTCACAAAATTAGAAATGAATTGAAAAGGCTAATAGAATATGCTAAAACCTTAAAAAAAATTTAAAATTATAAAAATAAATGTTTAATTGGATAAAGCTTATTAAGATGAGTGTAATAATGATTATTTTGTCTTGATCAAACCAATTTTATAACTTTATGAATCTGAAGAATAAATAACGTAAATAAAGATAAATTATTATTTTAATAAAAAGAAAATTTGTAATAAAGATGTAATAAGACAAATTAAAGTAATTTAACATAACAAAATAAATGTGACTTAAAGGTCACATGAAAGAAAAATTAGGGTTTCATGCTAATATAAACAAATCAAAAAGAAAGTTTTGAAAAAAAAGATAAATTATAAAAGAAAGTTACATTTAAGAAACCAAGAAGACAAAGTGAAAGCTCCTCGATCATCAAATCGTACATGAATCAAAATGACTTATGAAAAATAAACAAATTTTATAAAATATATAATATTGAATAATATAAAAATGGATGTATAGTTGGGTAGAGTTCATTGAGGTGAGAGTAATGATATTTGGTAATCTCAATCAAAGTTACTACGAATTACCAAAAAAAATAATCATAAATAATAACATAATATTTCTAAATGAAAATGATGTAAAGGTGGAACAAAAAAAGATGAATAGTTACATAAAAATATCACCATATACAAGTGAAAAATTGGAGCTTCTTTTTTATATTTTTAAATATTTTATTTCTTAGGATTTTGATATGCTTTATGAGACATTTTGATTCTTATCTAATTTGATGATCAAGGATTTTACACCCATTATCCTCAAAGTCTTAGAGTGCAACTTTTGTGTATAATTTATCTCATTATAAAAGCTTTTTTGCTTTAATCAAGTAATATCATTAAGAAACTCTAAGTTTACAATTTTGTGAAGCTTACATCCCCATGATTTCTTTATATTATGTTGTCTCAATTAATCTTATTTCAGCATTAATATAATCAGCTTCAAATTTAAATGATACTTTATTTTTTTATGCTTATTTAATTTTTGAATTTGAAGTAATTCCAATTGAGATCTAATCAAGAAGAAACATATATTGTTTGACTCATCTTGATGATCTCTATCTCATTATTTTTTCATTTTTATATTATAAAATATTTTATTTTTTTAGCTTTTGCAGGCTTTTTGAGACACTTTAATTTGTAACTGATTTGATGGATGAGGATATTATGCTTGATCTACTAAGTAATAAAGAGTGTAATTTTCTTATAAAGTTTGTCTTATTTCTTCAAAAGTTTCTCCTTAATTTAGTTATATTAATATGAAATTTTAATTCTCCTCTCGTGTGATCTTTGCATTAGTTCAATTTAACAAGCTTTAGCTTTAATATATAAATACATAATACTATAAAAATAGTTTTCTTTTATTTATTTTTACTTTGTTAATTTATAGTAATTCCAATTGATATCTTTTTGTGATGAAATGATCATCATTGGACTCATCTTGACAAATTCTATCATTATAAATATTTTTTTTATAATAACAAATAATTTTTTAGGGTTTTCACATGCTTTATTATGTTTTTTGATTCATGCATTATTTCACGATTATGATATGTTTGATCTTCTTAGTATCTTGGAATGTAAATTTTTGGTACAATGTCTCAAATTTTAATAATTTTTTTTCTTTAGTTTAGTAATATTCCTATGTAACTCTAAATCACATCTCTTATGACCCTTATATTGATTTGATTGTTTATATTATATTTTTTAATTTATCTCGTTTCAACTTTCATATAAATCTCCTTAATATTAAAGTACTATTTTTTATTTGTGCTTATTTTTGATATTATGTCGTCGTTTTAAAAAAGATTTGATGAGTTGAAACAAACATCATTAGCTTATCTCAAGGAGATATATACAATTAAATGTTAATTTTTATGTTTTAAATATCTTCTTTTCAAATATTTTGTCATGTTTTATCAGATATTTCATTTCATATGTGATTTGTTGATTTATGATGTTACACTCGATCTCCTGAATTCCTTTGAATGTAAATTTCTTATATAATGTATCTCATTTCTTCTAGAGTTTTATTTTGAATTGGTTATATTACTCTGAAACATAACTCTTCTCTACATTAATATGATTTTTCTCTATTATGTTGATTGAAATTACCTCATTTTAATATTCATATGGATTTACTTAAGATTCACATAATTATATTTTGCTATTTATTCTTATTTTTATTTGTAAATTACATTAATTGCAAAGATTATTGGAATCATCTTGATAGGCTTTATCCAGTAAAATATTCACCTTATCTTTGAATACTTTATTTTCTATAGTTTTGGCCCTCTTCAAGAGATACGTTGATTTGTAAAAATTAAATAATATATATTTTGTTTTTATTGATATAATAGTTTATTACATTTATACTTATTGATATTTATTATTGATAATAATTTTAAATGAGATTTGATGAGGACGAAAATGACTTCAATCAACTCGACTCAATGAGCATTATCCAATTTAATATTCATTTTAATGTTTTTTGGATAAATTTTACGCTCTTGTTTTTGCATGTTACAAGATTTTTTAATCCAAACCTAATTTGATGATTGAGATGGTTATGCTTAATCTTTTTAGTATCTTTGAGTCGAACATTCTTGTCAAATTTACCTTATTTAAATATTTTGCATTGAATTGACTACATTAATATCTAACTATAAATCTCCTCTTATGCCACATTTATTTTATTTTTATTTGGTTGTATTATTTTATTTAAATTTATCTCATCTTAACTTTAATATATATAAATTAAATAGTAAAATGTTAATTTATTATTATTTAATCTCATTTTGGTTGATAATTCATAATAATTCTAATCGAGGTTTGTTCATGATAAAAAATTTCACTAAACTCATCTCAATAAGCTTTATCTAATTAAATATGTTTTTAAAAATATTTTTAAATATTTTTTCAATGATTTGAACTTGGATGTTGGCATGCGTTATTAGATATTTCACTTCATGTTTGATTTGGTAATCAAGGATGCTACACTTTATCACAATAGTATATTGGAAAAAATCTCTCACATTAACTTTCTCATTTATCCAACAATCTTTCTTTCATTTGGTTATATTATCATAAAATTCTAAATCTCTTCTATGTGACCTTTACATTACTTTGATATATATTACATAACTTCACTTAATCTCATTTTTGTTTTATTACATATTTATTATTCATTAAAAAAAAAAATTTATTATCATTTATTCTTTTTAATTTCAAAATTTATTATCATTTATGTATGTTTAATTTCATTTTAGTTATAATATATAAATTATTACTAAAATAATAATTTATTGTAAAATAACAAAGAAAAAAGCAATTTCAATTTAGTTATAATATATTTATATTAATAAAATAATAATTTAATATTAAAAAAAATTAAAATATAAAAATTATTATTTTTAGAATTAAGTCAATATTTGTTAAGGCTAAAATGTTATATATTGAAGAAATGAAAGATAGCCAAATTGATGCAATGTAGAGGTCACACGAGAGGAGATTAAGAGTTACATATAACCAAAACAAAGTAAACAATTTGAAGAAATGTTATGAATAGTATAGAAAAGTTTCATTCCAAAGTACTAAGGGGATGGAATATAACATCCTTAATTGTCATCTTATATATGAATCTAAATATCTCATAAAGTGTGCTAAAACTCATGCAAATAAAATATTTATAAATATAAGAATTATTATTTAATTAGATAAACCTGGTCAAAATGAATTTCATAATATTTCTTTTATCTTGATTACACCTAATTTAGAATTATGAAAAATTACCTAAGTAAATAAACTTAAATAATAATATATTAATTTTTTAAATGTTTAATAAATTTATATTAAAGTTAAAATGAGATAAATTATAGTAATTCAACCTTAGAAAATAAAAGCTATATGAGTATCACACAAGAGAATATTTATAGTTATAAAGAAATTTAACCAAATCAAAACAAAAAATTTTAAAAAAACTAAACCAATTTGTACATGAAAGTTTCATTCCTCACTGCGAATGAGGTCTAGTGCAACATCATCTATCATTTTAATAAAGAACAAATTAAAATGTCATGCAAAGGAAGTCAAAGCTCTTGATAGTAAAATGTTTCAAAATTTAAAAAAGAATATCGTATTGGATAATGCTTGTCGTGATGAGTGTAACAACATTTGTTTCATTTCGTCGAACCTCATTTAGAATTATTGTGACTTAAAAATTGAGTAAGAATATATAATAATAAATTATTATTTGAATATTAAGTAAATTATATTAAATCTAAAATGAGATAATTTAAAGCAATATAAAGTAACCATATGAAATGGATGAAAAGGTCACATGAGAAAGGATTTAGAGTTATATATTAATATAATAAATGGAAACAAAACATTTAAAGATATAAAAACATTACACTATAAAGTTGCATTCAAAGTTGCTAAAGATATCAAGTATAACATCATCAACCATCACATCATGTTGGAATCAAAATATCAAAGCAAGTAGCGAAAAACCTTAGAAAGAAAATATTTAAAAATACATAAAATTATTTTATTTGTTAGAGAATTCGGAGAGGAGTCCAAAGATGTTTTCCTTTCTTGATTTATTCTTATTTTTAATTATCTAAAATTATTAAAACAAATAAGAATAAACATAAAAAAATTATTATTTTGATATTATTTAAATACTAAACCTTAAATAAGAAGGTCTGGAGCAATGTAACAAAACCAAATAATGGTGATGTAAAGGTTACATAGGAGAAGATATAGAGTTATATGGCAATATAGCTAAACTGAAGCAAAAAAATTTGAAAAATGATATAAAGTTTATAACAAAACTTGCATTCTAATATATTAAAGAGATTGCATATAATAGCCTTGATTGTCATCATGCATGAACCAAAATACCTTATAAAACATTCAATAACCTTGGAAAAACAAATATTTATAAATTGAAAATTAAATATTTAATTATATAGAGTTTGTTGAGATCAGTTTATTGATGTTTATTTCATTTCAATCAAACATCACTTGGAACTACTGCTCTTACCAAAGTAAATAGCCATATATAATAACCAATTATTGTTTTAATATTAGGTGAATGCATATAAAAGATAAAATAAGATAAATTAAAATAATATAATATAATATAATCAAAGTGATGTATTGGTTACATGAGAAGAGATTTAGAGTTACGTTGTAGTATAATCAAAGAGAAATGTACATTTTGAAATAATGAGGTAAATTATAAGAGAAAGTTGCAATTAAAGATGCTAACGGGATCAACAACATCATTAATCCTCATATCATATACAAATAAAAATGTCTCATAAAAGAAGAAAAAATCTTAGATAATAAAATATTTATAAATAAAAAATTATTTAATAGGATAGACCCTATCGAGGGGAGTCCATTAATGTTTGTTTTTTCCTTATTAGACCACATTTGAAATTACAATGAATTATCAAAATAATTATGCATAAATAATAATAAAATAAATAATTTAAAATAAGGTATTCTCATATTAATATTGAAATGAGATAAACTAATGCAATATAATATAAACATATCAAAGTAAAAAGTTTGAAGAAATGAGTGAAATTATAAGTGAAAGTTGTATTCCAATTTACGAAGGATAATAAGAATAGTATCTTTGATCTATAAATAAGATACAAATCAAAATGATTAGCAAAGCTTCCCAAAACTTTTGAAAAGATTTTTTAAAAAATTTTAAAAAATATATATTTAATTGCATATTGCTTATTGAGAGGAGACAAATGACATTTGTTTGGCCTCACTCGATCCTTATTTCAAATTTATATGAATATAAATTTAAATAAGCTTTAATAATTATAAAATATTTTTAATATTAAGTAAATAATTAGTAGAAATTAAATTAAGAAAAATTAAAGCACTTAAAATAATGAAATGAAGTGATGTAAAGGTTACGTTAAGGGAGATTTAGAGATACATAATAATATAACCAAATCAAAGAAAAAAAATTTGAGGTAATGAGTTAAACTATACAAGAAAGTTGTAATCAAAGAAAAAACAAGATCAAGTGTAACGTGCTCAATCATGATATTATCTATGAATCAAAATACCTCGTAAAGAGTAATAAAATCATAAAAGATAAAAAATATAAAAATTTAGAAATAAATATATAATTAAATAGATCTTATTGAGATGAGTCTAATGACATTTGTTTCATCTGATTAAATATTATTTGAGATAATTATAAGTTACCAAAATAAATAATCATAAATATAAATAATGTATTACTTTAATATTAAATAAATAAATATGAAAATTAAGATGAGATAATTTAAAACAATCTAATATAACCAAATCAATATATTGTAAAGTTCAAACAAGAGGATATTTATAGTTATACACATATATAACTTAATTAAAATGAAAATATTTGAAGAAATTAGATATTTTTTACATGAATATTGCATTTAAAGATACTTAAAAGATCAAGTACAAAATTGTTGATCATCAATTCTGTTAAAAATAAAAATAACTTTAAATACGTGTCAAAATCATAATAAATAAAATTTTAGAATTTTAAAAATGAATATTTTATTGGATAAATCTTATTTAGATGAGTCCAATAACCTTTGTTTTATCTCAAACAGACCTATTTTAGAATTATTATGAATTATAATAGTAATTAAATTTAAATTATAGGCAACAATTATTTAATATTAAATAAACATATATTAAATTTGAAATAAGTCAAATTATAGTAATATAATATAACTAAATCAAATAAAAACATATGATACAATGACATAAATGTTATAAGAAAGTAGCATCTAAGATACTAAGGAGATCGAGCATAACATCCTTGATCATTAAATTAGGTTTGAATAAAATATCTTGTAAAACACGTAAAGTATTGAAAAAATAAAATTAAAAAAATTGATTACATCAAAGGCTTCTCCAACAACTTTTGTTTTATTCTGATTAGACCTTGTTTTGAATTAATTTGAGTTATAAAATTAAATAAACATGAATAATAATATATTATTATTTTAATATTTATCAAATACATATTAAAGTTAAAATAAGGAAAATTGAAGTCATGTAACATAGTTAAATCAAGGTCATAAAAACGTAAACATGAGAGTAGATGAAGTGTTACAAAATAATATAACTTAATCAATGCCAAAAGGTTGAAGATATAAAATAAAATGAATGAGGAAGTTACTTTCCATGATACTAAGAGCATCATCTTTGATCATCAAATTAGGCATGAATTAAAATGTCTCATAATACTTATAAATCTTAAAAAAATATATTTAAAAATTTAAAAATGAATGTTTAACTATATTTACTATAAATTGTTAGAGTAAATAAACTTAAATAATTATAAATTATTATTTTAATATTAAGTAAAAAGATATTAAAGCTAAAATGAGATAAATTAAAGCAATACAATATAAAACTCTTACGAAAGGAGATTTGGGTTACATAGTCATTTAACAAAATCAAAGACATTTGAAGTAATAAGATCAGTTATACAAGGAATATCATTCCAATCGCGTACAAAAATTGAGTGTAACATCCTTGATCATTAAATGAGCTACAAATCAAATTGTAGTACAAAACTTGTCACAACAATAGTAAATAAAAAATTTAAAAATATTTAAATGAATATTACTTTTTATATAGCTCCTCGAGAAGAGTCGAACAAAATTTTCTATCTTACTGAGGCATCGTTTACAGTTACTCAAGCTAATGAAGTAATTAAACAAAAATAATAATACATTATCCTTTTGTTATTAAGTAAATATATATTAAAAAATAAAATAAATATATTGAAATATTGCAACGTAACTTAATAAATGTGGAAAATTTGTATAATAAACTTAAATTACATAGGTACTTAATAAAGTGACATTCCAAGGTACTTAAGAGATTTAGTGTAATATGCTCAATCATGAAATCAACTAAAAATTTATGTGACTAATAAATCATACAAAACTCCTACAAAAATTAATAATTTAAAAGAAAAAAAATATTTACTTGGTTAGAGCTCATCATGATATGTCCAATGATATTTGTTTCATCTTCATTAGAATTTGTTTGAGATTGCTGCAAATGACAAAAAATAAGCACAAATAATAAGAAATTATTATTTTAATATTATATAAATATAGATTAAAGTTAAAATGTGTTAAATTGAAGCTATATAATATAACTAAATTAAAGTAATTTAATAGTCCTCAAGAATAGTTTTAGAGTTATGTTCTAATATAACCAAATAAAAGAAAACAAAATGAAGAAATGACATAAATTATATAGGTAATTAACATTCAATGACACTGGAGAATGAGTGCATGAACAATGATCATTAAATAAGGCAACAATCAAAATGTCTCACAAAATCTTACAAAAACATTAGGAAAGTATTTTTTTAAATATTAAAATACAAAGTTAATTGTTTAGGGCTGGTCGAGATGATTTCAATGAAACTATATTCGTCTCATTTAGGTGTCCTGTGGAGTAAGAGTTAACAAATTAAATAAACATAACCAATAATAAATTATTTTTTTTACTAAAAGTAAATATATATTTAAGCCAAAAAAAGATAAATGGAAATTAAATAAATAAAATAACCAAATAAAAAAATAAAATTTCAAAAAATTACATAAACTATCTTAGAAAGCTGCATTCCAAGATGTTGAGGTTTAGTATTATATCCTAGATCATTCAATATGGTACAAATCAAAATACCTTAAAAGCATACTAAAACTTAGAGAACAAAATATTTATAAATATTGAAATAAAAATTTGCATGGACAAATCTTGCTAAGATTTTTTGTCTTGACTAGACTTTGTTTTGAATTACTATAGTTTACTAAAATTAAATAATTATAAATAATATTAAAATTTAATTTTAGTCTTATGTTAATATATATTAAAGCTAAAAAGAGATAAAATAAATCAATTTTATATGAATAAATTAAAATAATATAAAAGTTATTTGAGAGAAGAATTTTAGTCAGATTGTAACAAAACCAAATCAAAGTAAAATATTTTAAAAAATTAGTTAAATTTTATAAGAAAGTTACTTTCCAAGATACTAAAGTGATAGAGCATAGCATCTTTGATAACCAAATTAGGCACATATCTAAATGAGATCTAGAACTTGCTAAATCATAAAAAATAAGAAATTAAAACAATTTATAAAAAAATCTAATTAGTCAAAGCTCATCAAAACAAGTCAAATAACATTTGTTTAATCTCGATCAGATTTTATTTTGAATTAGTAAAAAAAAAAATAGCATAACAAATAATAAATTATTATTTTAACGTTAATAAATAAATAATAAAGAAAAAATGAGAAACTAGAACTTTGTAATATACCCAAACTAAAGTAATGTTAATGTCTATTTCGTAATTATATAACCAAATAAAAGTGAAAATGTAAATAAATAAGATAAATTGTCTTAAAAATCAAGTGTAATGTCATCGATCATTAAATCAGGTACAAAACAAAATGCCTGATAAAGCATGCTAAATTAATAGATAAAAAATTAGAAAATATTATGGTAAATTTTTTATTATGTGCAACTCATCAAGACAAGTCCAACAAGGTTTGTTTTATATGATCAAACAACGTTTTGAATAACAATGAATTATCAAAAGTAAATAAACATAAAAAATAATCAACTATTACTTTAATATAAATATATATATATATATATATATATATATATATATATATATATATATATATATATATATATATATATATATATATATATATATATATATATATATATATATATATATATTCATTAGATAGAGCACATTGAAGTAAGTTGAACGATGATTTTTTTCATCTCCATAGAACCTCATTAGGAATTATTACAAATTACAAAAGTAGATAAACATAAACAATAACAAACTAATATTTTAATACTTAAAAATATATATTAAAGCAAAAATAAGAAATTGAATAAAGGCAAATCAAAGTAAAAATTAGAAAAATGAGCTAAATCAAAGGAAAAGTTGAATTACAAAATGTTAAGACAACGTAGTGTAAGATGTTCATTCAATATAATTATATAAAATGTCATGATTAAAACTCATTTTTAATTATTGTTAATCATCAAGTAAAGTAAGCATAAGTAATATTAAACTATTATTTCAATATTAATAGACAAATATTAAAGAAAAAATGTGATGAATAAACTAATGTAATATCACCAAATCACACTAAACTATTGGTCATCAAAAGAAGATTTTAGGTTAACTAACGAAAAAACCAAGTAAAAAATGAATAGTTTGTAGAAATGAGATAAATGGCATAAGAAAGTTGCATTCCAGTTTACTTAGGAGCTAGACAATAATATCGTTGATTACCAAATGAAATAAGCATAGAAATGTCTTAAACAACATGCATAAACACTAGAAAATGAAATATATTATAATATAAAATGCATATTTAAATGGATACAGCTCATCGAGATGAGTCTTACGAAGTTTATTACATCTTGATTTGACCTCATTTATAATTATATCAAATTACCAAATTAAATGATTATAAATAATATTAAATTGAAATTTTTATTTTAAGTAAAACTATATCAAAGTTTGTGAAAGTCACCTAACATATGATTTAGAATTTTATTATAATAAAAATAAAAATTGGTTAATTTTATTAAATCAAATAAATTATTTTAAAAAGTTGTATTCTAAGTACTTAGGAGATCGAGTGAAATATCCCTAATCATCAAATAAAGTACATGCCAAAGTTTCTCTTAAACATTGTGAAAATGTTAGAACTTCAAAAAATTAACAAAAAAAATGAATATTTTATTAGATTAAGTTCATCTAGATGTATCCAATGACTTTTGTTTCATCTCAACCAGACTCAATATAAATTCTACAAATTTTCAAAGTAAATAAGCATAAAAAAATATACTATTCTTTTAATTTATATAAATATATTAAACTAAAATAAGAAAAGTTGAATCAATGTAATGTAAGAAAATCTAAGGGATGTAAAGGTAAAAAAGAAGAGAATTAGAATTTCATAATCATCTAACCATATCAAAGACAAGACATGGAAGAAATAAGATAAAGTATACACACAAAATTGCATTCTAATGTACTAAGGAGATCATAAGTAATATCTTTGATCATTAAATTAGGTATAAATCTAAATATCTCATAAAACATGTTAAAACCTTAGGAAATAAAATGGTTTAAAATTTTAAAAAATACTCAATTGGATGTAGCTTGTTAAGCTGAGTTGTATGATTTTTATTTTGTTTCAATTAGATCTCATTTGAAAGTATAATGAAAAACCAAACTAAAAATGCATAGAATAACAAATTATTATTTTAATGTAAAGTAAACATATAATAAACCTAAAATGAGATAAATTTGGGTAATGTGATTTGAAGAAATTATTGCTATGTAAAGGTCACATGAGGTAAGAATTATAGTGTTATAATAATATAATCAACCTAAAGTAAAAATTTTGAAGAAATGAGGAAAATTGTACGAGAAAGTTGTGTTCCATTGTACTAAGGAGATTGTGTTCAACATCCTCGATAAACAAATCATTCAATTTAAAATATCTTGTAATGCTTGTTAAAACTTTTGGAATTAAAATATTTGAAATTATAGTAATGAATATTTAATTTGATAGAATTTTTTGATATAAGTTCAATGACATTTGTTTCATCTCATTTAGAGCTAATGTCAAATTACTATGAATAACCGAAGTAAATATGCATAAATAACATTATATCCTAGTCAATGAAAATATTTTAAAAAATTAGATAAATTATAATAGAAACTTAAATTCCTAGATACAAAATGAGGTATTGCATAACATCTTCATTCATAAAATCATGTATGAATCAAAATGTCTCATAAAGCATGTCAACATTTTAGAATATAAAACTTTTAAAAAACTAAAAAAAATATTTCATTAGGTTTAGCTCATCGAGTGAGTCATGGAACAACTTTTTGTCCCAACCAAAACTCAACAAATTTACTATAATTACTTAAGTATTTAAATATAAATAATTAAATTATTAATTTAATATTTATTAAATATATATTAATCCTAAAAAGAGATAAATTGAAGGAATACAATACGAACAAATTAATGGAAAGTATAGTTCACGTATAAGAGGAATTAGATTTTCATAAGTAATTTAACAAAATTAAAGCAAAACATTTAAAAAAAGAGAAATTATATTGGGAAGTTCTATTACAAGAAACTAAGGAGATTTAATGTAATGTCTTTGATCCTTAAATAAGATATAAATGAAAATATCTCATAAAGCTAGAATAAATTTCAGAAAATAAAAAAGTTTAAAAATATAAAATGAATATTTTGCAATATCCAGCTCACCATGATGAGTGAAATGACTTTTATTTCTTTTCAATATGGCTTCATATTAATTTATAATAAATTTATAAACTAAATAATAATAACTTTTATTGTAATATTAAGTAAATATTTGTTAAAATTGAAATAAGATAAATAGAAGTAATGTGATATAAGAAAATCAAACTAACATAAAAGTGCCACGAGAGGAGAACTATCATTACATAGAAATTTAACTAAATGAAAGCTAAAAAAATTAGATAATTTGTATGGCAAACTTGCAGTCAATATGAGAAATAAATCAATCATGATGTGATCAATCAACAAATCATGTATTAATCAAGTCTCATAACCTAAGAAAAAATATAAGAATGTAAAATATTTAAAAATATTAAAATAAATATTTGATTGTATAAAATTTATCAAGATAAGCCCAATAACATCTATTTCATCCCCATCGAACCTTTTTTAGAATTACTACAAATTACGTAATTAAATAAGCATAAATCATAACAAGTTATTATTTTTAATTTTAAGTATATTAATGCTAAAATGTATTAGATTAAAAAAATGTAATTTGACCAAATCAAATCTATTCAATGCTCTTATGAGATGAGAGTTAGAGTAACATAGCTTGATAGCAAAATGAATATAAATTATTTCAAAGAATGAGATAAATCATACTGGTAAATGCATACCAAGATGCCAAATAAATCGAGTGTAACTTCTTCAATGATCAAATTTGGTAGTAATTGAAATGTAATGCAATGCATGTCAAAATCCTTAAAAATAAATATTTTAATAAATAAAAATAAATAATTATTTTGATAGAGCTCATCAAGATGAATCAAATAACTTTTATTTTATCTCCATCAAACCTTAACCAAAATTACTATAAATTACTAAAGTAACTAAACATAAACCATAATAATTTGTTACTTTACCTTAAGTAAATATATACTAAGCTAAAAAAGATAAATTAAAGAATGTAATATAACTAAAACAAACATATGTAATGCTCATACAAGAGAACGATTAGGGTTTCATTGAAATATATCCAAATCGAAGCAAAAGTTTTAAAAGAACTAGATAAAGTTTATGAAAAGTTATATTAAAAAATAATAAAGAGATCGAGTGTAATTTTCAAGATCATCCAATTAGGTTTGAATCGAAAGCCCTCATAAGGCTTGTCAAAAACTTAGAAAGAAAAAAATTAGAAACACAAAAGTAAATATTTAAATAGATAGAGATTATGTAGATGAGCCTAGTTTTGAATTATTATGAATTATCAAAAGAAATAATAATAAATAATAATAAATTATTATTTTAAAGTTTTGTAAATAATATTGAAACTAAAATTAGATAAATCAAAGAAATGTAATATAACAAAATCAAAGTAATGTAATATAACAAAATCAAAGTAATGTAAAGGTTACATAAGGATGCATTTAGAGTTACATGATAATATAACCAATTCAAAGAAAATTTTTCGAAGAAATATGAAAAATTATATTGAATAATTTTGTTCCAAAAAATTAAGGTAATCAGATGTAACAGCCTTGATCTTCATGTTAGATCCAAATCAAAATGTCTTATAAAATGTGCCAAATCACTTAAAATGATTATTTATAAATATATAAGAAAAGAATATTTAATTGGAGAGAGCTGATCAAGATGAGTATAATGATGTTTATTTCACCTCCATTGGAACTAGTTTGGAATACTATGAATAATAATAATAAATAAGAAAATAATAAAAAAAAATTGTTTTAATATGAAAGATATATATATTAAAGAAAAAATTAGATAAATAGGAGCAATGTGATGTAACAAGAATAAAACAATGTCAAGGTCACACATTAGTACAATACCTATTTCATTATAATATAACCAAATCAAATTGAAAAATTTTAATACGTATGATGAATTATTTCAAAAAATTTAATTTAAACATAGTAAAGAAATATTTTCAAAGCAAGATGTCTAACAAAGAATGCCAAAACCTTACAAAAAAGGTTTAAAAGATTTAAAAATTAATTTCAATTTAGATATGGATCATCAAGATGAACCTAATAATACTAATTTCTTCTTAATCAAATCTTGTTTGGAGTTATTAATAATTGCCAATTAAATGAGCATAAATAATAATTTAATATAACCAAATTAGACCAATGTAATGGTGACAAGATTGAAGAGTTTATATTACATTGTAAAATAACTAATTTATAGTGAAAATATTGAATAGTTGAGATAACTTTTATCAAAAAGTTTTTATATAAGAAACAAAAGCGATCAAGTGTAACATTTTGCATTATTAAATCAAAAATAAAATGAAATATCTTATAAAACTTGTCACAATAGAAAAAATTAAAATATTAGAAATATTAAAATAGATATCAAATTACATAAAGCCAATTAAGATGACTGTGATAATGCTTACTTTGTCCCAGTTAGACCTCATATGTAACTACTATGAATTAGTAAATTAAATAAGCATAAATAATAATAAATTATTATTTTAATTTGAAGTAAATATATATTAAAGTAGAATTTAGATAAAATTAGGCAATGTAATATGTCATAGTCGAAGTGATGTATAGGTCAAATAAAAGAATAATTAGAGTTGCATAATAATATAGACAAATCAATGCCAAACATTTCAAGAATTTAAAACAATTATATGGAAATGTTGTATGCCAAAATATGAAGGAGATTGAGTGTAGCATTCATGATTGATAAATTAGGTACAAATCAAAATATCTCACAAAAGAAGTCATAGTCCTAGAAAGTAAAATTTATAAAAAGAATAATAAATTGAATATTTATTTTTATAGAGATCTTCAAACTAACTCCAATGACATTTGTTTGATCTTGATAAGACATTTTATGAAATTATAAGAATTATAAAATTAAATAAGTATAAATATTAATAAATTAGTATTTTTAATTTTATGTAAACATATATAAATGCTAAGGTATAAAAAATTGAAATAATATAATATCACAAAATCAACAAAATATAAAGGTCATTTCAGAGGAGATTTAGAGTTACTCATTAATATATCCAAATCAAAAGAAAATTCTTAAAAGATTGAGGTAAATTTTATCACAATGTTACATTCCAAAATACCAATGAGATGAAGGAAACATTCTTGATTGTCAAAGTAGACTCAGATAAAAATATTAATGAAATGTTCGTAAACCCTAAAAAAATAAAATTTTTAAAATATAAAATATATATTTAATTAGATAAAGTTCCTAACATAGGTCTAATGATTTTATTTTACCTCCATTTAAGCAATATAATGTAATTAAATAAAAGTGAAGTAAAGATCACAATAGAGGTGAATTTGAGTTTTATAGTGGCATAAATAAATTTTGGTCAAAACATTAAAAATGTGACAAATTATTTGAGAAATTTTTATTTCAAGGCAACAAGATGATCAAGTGTAATATTCTTGGTCATTAAATCCTGTGAGAATTGAAATATCCTCCAAAGCATGTTGTAAACTAAGAGAGTTAAACACTTGGAAATAGTAAATGAACATCTAGTTTCATAGAGCTTATTGAGACTAGTCCAATGACATTTATTTTATCTCTATCAAAGTTTATTTAGAATAATTAAAAATAAAATAACTAAATAACCACAAATAGTAATAAATTATTATTTTAATATTATGTGAACATATATTCAAACTAAAATATGATAAATTAAAGTAATGTAATTAACTAAATCAAGGAAATATAAAGGTCACATGATAAAAGATTTTTATTAACAAAGTGATATTAAAAAATTAAAATAAAACATTTTAAAAAATGAGATAAACAATAAAAAAACTTACGTTAAAAATAAAAGGGAAATCAAGTTAGCTAACCTCATTTGTCAAGTTAAGTGCAATTTAAAAAGGCCTATAAATATGCAAAAGTCATGAAAAATAAAACATTTAAAAATATAAAACGAATAAGTTACTCAATACTGCATGTCACAATAAGTCCAACAATATTTGTTTTATCTCTATCAGAGCTCATATGGAATTATTATAAATCGACAAAGTGAAAAAGAAAAAATTATAATATTTTATAGTTTTAATATTAAGTGAATAGATATGACTGTTGAAACAAGATAAATTGAAGCAATGTATAAAACCAAGTCAAGGTGATATAAGGAGATGCCAAAGGTGAATTAAAATTCCATTCTATTTCAACCAAATGAAAATAGAGAATTTGAAAAGTGAGATAAATTGCTTGGAGATTTTGCATTCCAAGACACAAAAGATCTAGTGTAAGAACGTTAATCATCAAATCAAGTACGAATCAAAATACCTCGTATAATAGGCTAAATCACAAGAAAATAACATATTTAGAAATATAAAAAATAAATATTTAATTCCATAGAGCTCTTTGAGATGTGTGCAATGACATTTATTTTGTCTTAATTTAGACCTCATTTTGAATTTTTACAAAATACTAAAATAAATAAGAAAAAAGTTTAATAAATAGTTATTTTATAAAAAAAATATATATAATGAAGTTGAAATTAAGTAAATTAAATAAATATAATAAAAATTAATCCATGTGATGTGAAGGTCACAAAGGAATAGAGTTAGAATTTCATAGTGTTATTTAACAAAATAAAAGAAAAACATTTGATGAAATGAGATAACTTATACATGAATATTGCATTCAAAGATGCAAAGGAGATCAAGTTTAACATCATCAGTTGTCTATTCAAGCATGACTTGAAATGGTTCTTAAAGTTCATAAAAATTATGCAAAACATAATATTAAAAAATATTAAAATAAATATTTAATTTTATGAAATTCCTTAAGAAGTATCCAATAGTATTTATTTCTTTTTTGACATACCTTATTTAGATTGACTATGAAAGACTACAATAAAAAACTTAAATAGTAATAATAATTTGTTATTTTAATAATATGTTAAATAGTTAAACACTAATATATGATAAATTGAAGTACTAAAGTATAACTAGAGCATGGCAATGTAAAAGGTTATAGAAGAGATTTAGAGTTACATAAAAATATATCAAATTAAAAGAAAAAACGTTTAAGAAATAAGATAAATCAAAGCAAAAAAGTTGTATTCCAAATAGTATTAAGGTCAAGTGTAACATTCTCATTTATCAAACAATGTATGAATTAAAATGCTCCATAACTCATGCCAAAAACCTACAAAATTAAACAACCAAAGCAAAAAAAATAATAATTATATATAGCTCCTTGTAATGAGTTTAGTAATATTTGTTTCATCTTGATTGGACATTATTTAAAATTACTACAAATTAACAAAATAAATAAGTTTAAAACATAATGAAATATTAAATTAATTTAGAAAAACCATTAGAGTTTCATATAGATATAAGCAAAACAAAGTGAAAATTTGAAGAAATGAGATAAATTATATGCAAAAGTTGCATTCCAAGATACTATGTAGATTGAGTGAAACATCATCAATCATTAAATCAGGAATTATTCAAAATGTTTGATAAAGTGTGCTAAAATCTTAAAACATAAAATTTTTAAAATATAACAATGAATATTTTGTTTGATAGAGCTCTTGGAGACAAATACAATGATTTTTCTTTGATCTGAATTGAACCTCATTTTGAATCACTACTAAATATCAAGGTAAATAAGAAAAACTAATAAAGTAATAGAACCAAAGTAAATCAATGCAATGGTCGTATTAGAGGAGATTTAGAATTACGTTCTGATGTAACAAAATTAAAGTGAAAATTTTGAATAGATAAGATAAATTATATGAAATGTTTCATTCAAAGATATTTTGTAGATATAATGAAAAATGCTTGATCATCAAAATTAGATACAAATCAAAATGACTCATAAAGCATGCATAAATCCTTGAAAATAAAACATTTAAAAATATAAAAATATATTTTGCTAGATAGACCTTACTAAGAGCTGAGCTTAGTGACATTTCTTTCCTCTAGATTAGACCTCTTTAAAAACTACTATAAATTATTAAAATAAATAAGCATTTTTAATAATAATTTTTTTAACATTAAGTTAATATATATTATAGTCAAAATGAGATAAACTATAGGAACATAATATAACAAATTTAGGAAGATGAAAAGATCACTCTATAGGAGATTTAAAGATACATAATAATATTACTAAATCAAAGTGAAAGATTAAAATAAATGAGATAAATTACATTAAAAATCTTTCTTTCCAAAATACTAGTGAGATCAAGTGTAAATCTCTAAATCATAAAGGCATGTAAAAATTAAAATTTGTCAAAAAGTAGGCCAACACCATAAAAAATAAAACAATTAGAAATATAAAAATAAACAAGCATAAATAACAAAAAAATGTTTATATTAATATCAACTAAATGTATAATAAACATGTAATTAGATATATTAAAGAATGCTAATATAACCACATCAAAACTAAGTGAATGTCACAAAGTAAACAACTGGTTTTTCATAATAATATAATGAAATAAAAGAAAATTATTTGAAAAAATGAGATAAGTTATATTGAAAAGATGAATTCCAAGATACTAAAAAAATTAATTGTAACATTCTCAATTACCAAATCAAGTTTTTAATCAAAATGACATACAAAGCATGTTATTACCCTTGAAAATAAAATATTTAAAAATAAAAAAAATGAATATTTTGTTGGATAGGCCTCTTACAGATAACTCTAATGACATTTGTATCATCTCGATTAGATAATATTTAGAGTTACTGTGGAACACCGAAAATATAATTATAAATTATAATATAATATATTTAAACTAAAATCTTATTAAGATCCAAGAAGAAGAGATTAAGAGTTACATAAAAATTATAACAATATTAGAGAGAAAATTTTGATGAAATCAGATAAGTAGAATGAGAATTTTGTAATCTAAGATATTAAAAAGATTGAGCATAGTAACCTTGATAATCAAATTAGGTGAAAATCAAAATATCTCATCAAGAGTATAAAATTCCAACAAAACAATATTTAGAAAAAAATAGATATTTACTTGGAAAGAGGTAATCGACAAGAGTACAACGACATTGGTTTCATCTCCATTAGATATGATTCAAAATTACTGTGTATTATAAAGTAGTAAAAATTAATATTAATAAAATACTATTTTAAAATTAAATATATATTTGATAATATACAAAAGGATAACTTGAAGCAATGCTATATAACAAAATCAAAATGATGTAAAATTTATACAATGGCAAAATTAGATTTTCATAGTAATATGACCAAATCAAAAAGAAACATTTAAAGAAATTAGAGATATTATGTGAGAAAATTTCATTGCAAGATACTAAGTGGATCAATTGTAACATCGTCAATAATTAAATAAGATACTGACTAAATATCTTGTAAGGAACACTTAAATCTTTGAAAACAACATAGTTGAAAAAGAGTTAAAATTAATATTAAATTGGAGAAAATTTTTGATGTGAATCTAATAACATTTGTTTCTTTTCGATTAAACTTCAATTTGGATTACTTAGAATTTCTAAAGTGAATAAGGATCACAAATAATAATAAAAATAAAATATTATTTTTAATAATTAAATAAATGCCAAATTTAAAATGTGATAAATTTAAATACTAGAATATAATAAATTAAAAGAGTTGTAAAGGTCAAATGAAATGAGATTTGGAATTACATTATAATATAACCAAATCACAACATAAAATTGTAAGTGACGGGATAAATTATATTGGAAAGTTACATTCTAATATAGTAAGGAGTTTGAGTGTGATATTATTGATGAACAAATCAAGAACAAATCAAAATGCATTTTAAAGCATATAAAAATGCAACAAAATCAAATATTTAAAAATATATTAATGACTATTTAGTTAAAAGAGCTCATCACTAATGGTATAGTAACTTTTATTTCATTCTGATTGATACTCATTTTTGGAATTATTAGTAATTACAACATTATATGATCATAAATAATAATAAATTATAATTTCAACATTAAGATAATAGATATTGAATTTGAAATAAGATTAATTGAAGCAATGTATTATAACGAAATCAAAGCTTTGCAAAGGACACAAGATATACGAATTTGAGTTTCATAGTATTATAAAAGAACAAAAACATAAATAAAAAAATGAAATAAATTATATGGGGGAGTTCATTCCAAGGTACTAAGGAAATAAAGTTTGCAAAACTAGATCGTTAAGTACGGGACAAATTTATGTCTTGTATGACAGAAAAAGCTAGTAAAAAAATATTCAATAATACTTAGGTGGATTCTTAATTTTATATGGCTCATTGAGATGAGTCAAACAAAGTTTGTGTCATCTTGATCAACCTCATTTCAAATTATTGTGAATTATCGATGCATATAATCATAAATAATGATGTAATATAGCAAATTAAAAATGCTGTAAATGTCACATAAGTGAAGATTTAAAGTTGCACCTTAAATTAAACATATTAAAGAAAATAATTAGAAGAAATTACATAAATATTATGGGAAAAGTATATTATAATATACTAAGTTGATAAAATGTAGGACTCTCAATAAACAAATCAAGTACAATTCAAAATCAGGCATGTTTGATGACATTTGTTTCATTATTATCAAACATCTTTTGAAACTACTACAAATTATAAAATTAAAAAAGAATAAATAATAAGAAATTGTTATTTTAAAATTAACTAAATATATAGTGCAAATGAAGTAAGATAAATTTGAGAATTATAATATAACCAAGTCAAGGTGATCCAAATAGCACATAAGTGTTATGTGAATGTTGCATTCTAAGTAAATAAGAATAAATAATATTACTTTATTATTATATTAAATATTAAAAATTATAATTGAAGCAAGATACATTTTAATAATTTAATATAATTAAGCCAAAGTAAAATAATATTAAACCTAGAGGAGATTAAAATTACAAGGCTATATACGAAATCAAAGCAAAAAATTCAAATAAATGGGATAAATTATATTAAAAAAGTTGAATTTCAAAGTACCAAGAAGATCGAGTTTAATATCCTCAATTAGCAAATCAGAGACAAATTAAAATGTTTCACAGAACATACCAAGATGTAAATAAATAAAATCTTTTGTTATATAAAAATGAATATTTAATAAGATATAATTCATAGAGACATGTCTAGTAGTGTCAGCTTCCTCATGATTAGAGAACCTTTGGAATTATTATGAATTACCAATATAAAAAACATAAATAATAACAAATTATTATTTTAATTTAAGTTATTAAAGTTGAATTGAGATAAATTTAAGAGATATAATAGAGTCAAATCAAGGCAATGAAAAGGTCACACAAGTTGTGATTTAGAGTTATATTATAACATTGCAAAATAAAAATTAAAATTTTGAAAAAATAAGGTAAGTTGCATGAAAAACTCGTTTTCAAAGATACTTATGTGGTCGAGTGTAATATTCTTGATCATCAAATCATATACAAATAGAAACACCTTCTAAATATTGTTAAACTTCTAAAAAATAAAATATTTTTAAAATTAAAAAAGAATTCTTAGTTGGACATAGTTCATCAAGACATGTCTATCAACCTCTATTTCTTCTGAAGCTGACATTATTTGGAATTACTCTAAATTACTAAAGTAAATAAACATATAAATTAATTTTTTAATATTAAGTAAATATATGTTAAATATAAAATGAAAAAAATTGAAGTAAAGTAACATAACCAAAGTAAGGAGATATACATATCACATGAGGAGATTAAAAACAATAATATTACCAAATCGAAGTGGGAAATTAAAAGCAAATGAGCTAAATTTTTAAAAAAAGTTGCATTAAAAAAAAACTATGGAGAACAAGTATAACATCCTTAGTCATCAATTTATGTATGAATCAAATATCTCAAAAAGCAAGCTAGAACTTAAGAAAAAAACAAATATTTATTTACATATAGCTCATCAAGACGAGTCGAATGATTATTCTGTCATCTTAATTAGACCTCATTTTATATTACTATAAATAACAAAAGTAAATCATTGACATAATAATACATTTTTATTTTTAGTATTTAAGAAATTTGTATTAAAACTAAACTGAGATAAATTAAAGGAATGTTGTAAAAACAATTCAAAATATTTGAAAGCTTAAATGCGAGATGATTTAAAGTAAAAATGTAATATTCCTAAATAAAGGAAAATTCTGACAAAGTGAGGTAAATTATATAGAAATGTTTTGTTCTAAGATGCTCGGATGATCAGTTATAACAATGTTGATTCTTAAAATAGATACAAATAAAATGTCTTACAAAACATACCAAAACTATGTAAAGAATATTTAAAAATATAAAAAATAAATGTTGAATTGAATATAGCTCATCTAGGTGAGTCAAGTGATGTTTTTTTTCTCAATCAAACCTTATTAAGAATTAATATGAATTAAAAAAATGTGGATAAGCATCGAAAATATCAAATTATTATTTTAATTATAAGTAATGTATATTAACATTAAAAAGGATATATTAAAGTCAATTAAGACAACCAAATCAAAGCTATGCAAAGGTTACAAAAATAAAGAATTAGATTATCATAGAGATATAACCAATTTAAAGTGAAAATTTTGATGAAATGAGATAATTTATATATGAAAGTAGTATTTCAAGATACTAAAGTGTTTGAGTATAGCATCATTGATCACAAAATTAGGCATGAATTAAAATTTCCAATAGTGCATGTTAAAACCCTAGAAAATAAAATTTTTTAAAATATAAAATGAACATTTACTATGACAGACATCGTTGCAACAAGTATGAAGATGTTTATTTTGCCTTGTTCTAATCTGGTTTAGAGTTTTTATGAATTATCAATATAAATAAGTATATTTAATAATGTAATATAATAAATTAAAAGATATCTAAAGGTTATAAAAAAAGAGATTTGAAGTTACTATGTAATTAACAAAATCAATAAGAAACATTTGAATAAATAAGGTATGTTATTCAAAAAAGCTATGTTCCAAGTTAGTAAGAAGATTCAGTGTATCATCCAAGATGATGACACAAACTATGAATGAAAGTGATTGGAAAAGCAATCTAGAATTCTAGGAAACTAAAATTTTTAAAATATAAAATAAATATTTAGCTAGATAAAGCTCATTGAGATGAGTCTGACGATGTCTATTTTTCTATATTAGACCTCGTTTTAGTACTGTAAATCACCAAAGTAAATAAGCATAAATAAAAAAAATTATTTTGATATTAAGTAAATAAACATTAAACTTAAAAATAACATAAATTAAAATAATATTATATAACCAAATGAAAGCGATGCAGGGGTACCCAAAAGGTGATTTATTGTTGTAATATAGCCAAATCAATGCAAAATTCTCAAAAAATTAGACATATTAAGAGAAACAATTACACTAGAAAATATTAACAAGGTTAAATAAAACATCCTTGTTCAAAAAATAAGGTAAAATTCAAAATTCCTCATAACATATTGGCAAAATCTTGGAAAAAATATATTTGCAAAAATAAAAATGAATTTGTAAATAGATATAGCTCATCAAAATGGGTCTTATGTTGTTTGTTTTCTCTTAATTAGACCTCATTTGGAATTACTACAAATTACCAAAATAAATAGGCCTAATTAATAATAAATTATTATTTTGTTGTGAAGTAATTAGATTTCAAGGCTAAAATATGATAAATGGAGGTAATATAATCCTACATAATGAAACAGCTGTAAAGGTCAAATTGGAGTAGAATTTGAGTAATGATGTAATATAACTAAATTAAACAAAACATTAAAAGAAATGAGATAAATTAAATAGAAAAAATTGCACTACAAGATACTTAGAAGATCGAGTGCAAAATTCTCAATCAAAAAAATCAAATATGAATCAAACTGCCTAATAAATTATGCCAAAACCCAAGAAAATAAAACATTTATAAGTATATAAATTAATATATAAGTAGATAGAGCTTTTTTTATACAAGTTCATCAATGTTTTTTTCTTCTCCATTGGACCTCATTTTAAAATATTAGGATTTACAAAAATAAGAAACATATATAACTTTAAATTATTATATAAATATAAATATAAATATGCAAAAAAATCAAAGCAAAAAATTTAAAAAATGAGATAAATTGTAAAGCAACCTCACATTCGATGATACTAAGGAGATCATTGCAACATCTTCGATTATAAAATCAAATAAGAATAAAAATTACCCATAAAACATGCTAAACCACTAAAAAATAAATTATTTAAAAATATTAAAACGAATATTTAGTTTGATAAAAGTTATTGAAATGAGTCCACTGACAGTCACATCACCTCAATCAAACCTCATTTTGAATGTAGGAAAAAATAGTCATAAATAAAATTTTAATATAACCATATCCAATAAATTTAAATGACAATGGAGAAGACATTCAGAGTTATAAAAAACTATAACCTAATTAAAGAAAACCTTTAAGGAAATCTCATAAATTATTTATGAAGTTATATTTTGAGATATTAAGGATATCGAGCGTAACATCAATGATCATTAAATCAAGTATAAATGGATATATATTATAAAGAATGTCTAAAACTTAAAATTATTATTAAAACAATATACAAACAAATATTTAATTTGATAGAACCCATTGTCAAAAATCCAAAAATGCTTGTTCACCTCCACTAGACCTTAGATTGAATTACTATGAATTATAAAATTAATTAAACATATATCATAATAAATTAAAATTTTAATGTTAAGTAAATATATATCAAAACTAAAATGAGATAAATCTATGTAACATTGTAAAACTAAATCAAAGCTATCTAATGGCTACATGAGAGGAGATTTTGATTTAGAATTAATTAAATATATACTAAAGTTGAAAAAGATTAATTAAAGTAAAGTAAAATAACAAAATAAAGGAGTTGTAAAGGTTCTTAGAAGTGGTTAATGAAACTTTCATAGAAACAAAACTAATTCAATGAACAATATTTTAAAAATTAAAAAAACTATATCAGAATGCTGCATTCAATGATACCAAGAAGAATGAGTGCAAAGGTCACTTGAATTGAGATTTAGTGTTACATAGTAATACAAGAAAATAAAAGGTAAAAAATTCGAATTAAATAAATAAATTTTATGGGAAAGTTACATTAGGAGATACTGATGAGATCGAATGTAACATTTTAGTCATAAAATAAGGTACAATAGAAATATCTCACAAAGATTTCAAGGACCACGATAAAATTAAAATTTTTAAATAGTTAAAAAAAATAAATGTTTAATTGATAAAGCTCATTGAAAAGAAGTTAATGAACTTTGTTTCTTCACCACAAGACCAAAATTAAAATTATTGTGAGTTACTAAATTATATCAACATAAAAAGTAAAAAATTATCTTTCTAATTTTAAGTAAATATATATTAAAACTAAAATGTGATAAATTGAATTAATGTAATTTAATAAATCAAAGTAATGTGAATATCACAAGATAGTAGATTTTTTATTACATATTAATAAAACAAAATCAAAATGAATAGCTTTAAAAAATAAGATAAATTATGTAAAAAATATTATTTCCATGATACAAAAGTGATAGAGCGAAATAACCTCATTCGACAAATCATGTACCCAATGAAATATCTAGTAAAGTGTGCAGAACATCGAAATATTAAATTTTTAAAATTATAAAATTGATTATTAGATAGCATATAGTTAATAAGAATAGGGGTTTGAGATGGCTTCAATGAAATTTGTTTCATCCTTATTTGACTATGTTTGGAATTAATATGAATTAAAAAATTAAAGAGCCATAAATAATGACATACTATTATTTTAATAATAAGTAATTATATATAAAAAACGAAATTAAATAAATGGAGGACATGAAGTACAACCAAATCAAAATGATATATGGGTCACAAAGAGGAGAGTCAAAATTTGAAAGAGACACAACAATATAAAGACAAAATGTTTGAAGAATTGAGATAAATTATAAATGAAGATTACATTCAAAGATACTAAGGAGATCAAGCACAACATCATCGATCACATCAAGCACGTACAAAGAAAAAAAAACTCATAAAGCAAAGCAAAATTGTATATTGTTTTTTAAAATTAACACAATAATTAGTTTGATTGAGATCATCGAGATGAAGACAACGACATTTATTTCAACATAGTCAAATCTCTGTTAGAATTGCTATGAATTAGAAAATTAAATAAGTATAAGCAATAATATAACTAAGGAAAAGTGATGTAAAGCTAATGTGAGAGGAGAATTGGAGTTATAGTATAATATAAAAACATCAAAGCAAAAATTTTGAATAAATGAGATTTGTTATAACAAAAACTTGAATTTAAAGATACAATGTTGATCAATGGTGACATTGAGATTTGTTGTTCATTAAATCGAGTATGAATTAAAATTGCTCACACAAGCTACATAAATCTTCAAAAACAAAATATTATAAAATTTAGAATAAATATATAACTCCTTGGAATGCATATAGATGAGTCAAATGATAGTTTTTCAACTTGTTTCAACCATTTTTTAAATTAATATGAATTACAAATATTAATAATCATAAATAAAAATAAAGTTTTATTATATTGTGAAAGAAATATGTATTAAAGTTGAAGTAGGGTACATTAGAGTGATGTAATATAGCCAAATCAATATGGTTTAAATGTTACACATGGAGATATTTTGAGTTACATATTAATATAACCAAATTAAAGCAAAAGCTTTCAAGAAATAGGATAAATTGCATTAAAAATAGCTTTAAGAAATACTATAGTGATTGAATGTAACATTGTAAATCCTTAAAATAACTACTATTAATAATGACTCATAAAAGCATACCAAAATTCTAGAAAATTGTCATTTAGAGAAAAGAGATAAATTGTACAAAAAAATTTGAAATAAAAAAAAAATCTAAAGTGAATAAGTGCAAGATAATCGACATGAAATTTGGTATGAATAAAATTGCCATAAACAATGCCAAACCTCTAAAAAAATATAATTTTTTAAAATGTAACTTTAAATATTTAGTTGGATAAAGCACATTGAGATGAAGATAATGACATTTGTTTTATCTTGATTGGACCTTGGATTGAATGACACAAATTCCAAAAATAAATAAGCATAAATAATAATATAATGCAGCCAAATTAAAAAAATGTGAGGTTGTCATGAAAGGTTATTTAGAGTTATATTGCAGTATAACTAAATCAATGAGAAACTATTTAACAAATGAGATTTAGTGTACAAACAAGTTTCGTTTTAAGATATTAACTAGATTGAATGTAACATTCTCGATTTTGAAATTAGGTAAGAATTTAAATAATTTGAAAATAGTGCATAAGTTCTAAAAAATATTTAAAAATATAAAGTAAGTATTTTTCTACATACTACTCATAGAGACAAAACAAACGATATTAATTTCTTATCGATTAGATCTTGTTTAAAATTACTATGAATTAGTAAAGGGCAAACAGAGTTAGAGTTAGATTATAATAAAACCAACTCTAAGGGAAACATTTTATTTAATATGATAAATTATATAAAGAACCAATATTGTAGGATGATAATTAAATCAGGTGTAAAACCTTTGATCATCAAATTAGTACAAATTAAAATAAATCATAACGTGAACACAAAAACGTTGATATTAAAATTTATAAAAATATAAAATAGATATTTAGTGGAATAGACTGCTCTATGATGAGTTTAACAATAGTCATTTTGTGTCCATTAAATCTTTTTTGGAATTATCACAAATTACTAACACAAATTTGCATAAATAACACTAAATTTTATTTTAATATTAGATAAATCTTTCTTAAAAATGAGATAACATAGAAGTAATTTAATATAACAAAATGAAGGCTATATAAAAGATACATGAGAGGACATCTAGTATCACATTATAATATAACCAAATCAATGTAAAATTTTTTTAAAAAATGAGATCAATTGAGTAGAAGAAAAGTTTCTGAAATACTAAGGAGACCAAGTGTAACATTCTCAATCATAAAATATGGTAAAACTCAGAATGCCTCAAAAAGCCAATCAAAATGCTAGAAAAAAATATTTAGAAATGAGATTAAATTTGTAATAAAGGTGCATTCAAAGATATGAAGAAAATCAAGTGAAACATTCAAATTGCCAAATGAGGTACTAATTAAAACATCTCAAAAAAGTTCATGAATCCATGAAAATAAAAAATTTAAAAATATTTAAAAGAATAATTAAATAGATAAAGTTTTTTAATATAATTCCAACGATGATTGTTTCATATTGATCAAAGAACTTTCAAAAATACAACGAATCACTAAAGTAAAAAAGCATAAACGATAATGTAATATAATCAAATTATGGTTATGTAAACATCATTTGAGAAGAGATTTATATTTATATAGTAATTTAAAAAATGAAAGAATGGAAAATTTACATTCAATGATAATGCATATATCTAGTGTAACATCTTTGACCATCAAATATAGCACAACTCAAAATAATTTGCCAAATTTATCTTTATCTTAGAAAATCTAATATATAGAAAGATAAAAAAAAAAATTAATTTGATAGTTCTCATCGAAACAAGTCCAACAGGTCATTTTCATCTCAATCGGACCAAGTTCAAAATATTAACTAATTAAAAAAATAACTAATACTAAATAATAAACATTTGTTATTTTAATTTTTTTGTAAATATATAGTAATTCTTAAAAGGGACAAATGGAGACACTGTAATATAACGAAATGGAAATAATTTGTAGGTCAAATAAGATGAGAATTATAGTTTCATAGAAAATTGACCAAACAAAAGTGAAAAATTTCAAGAAACGAGATTAATTACACTAAAAAATTTCATTTAAGAAACAAAGGAACTCAAGTGTAACGTCTTCATTATTAAATTAGATACTAATAAAAATGCCTCATAAAGTATGTATGAATATTTTTTTGGACATAGCTCCATCGGATGTGTCCAATGAGATTTGTTTTGTCTTAATAGAGCCTCATTTGGAATTATTAATAATTACTAAAGTATTTATGATTTAATAAAAAATAATTATAAGTTTAGTATTAAGTAAATATATATTAAAGCTAAAATGAGGTATATTTAAGTGATGTAATGGTCTCATGAGATGAGATTTAGAGTGAAATTATAATAAAACAAAACTAAGATGAAACATTTGAAGAAATAAGACAAAATATACAAAGGCATTGTATTAAAAGATGCTAAGAAGATTAAATGTGACATCCTTCACTAAAAAAATTAAATTACGAATCCAAATGACTTGTAAAACATGCATAACTTGAAGAAAATAAAAAAGTTTCATAATATAAAATGAATATTTATAACAATATAACCTATAGAGATAAGCCCATAAAGAATTATTTCATTACTATTAAACATTTATTTTAATTTTTAGGAATTATGAAACTTATAAGTATACATAATAATGAAATATAACAAAACTAAGCACTTGTAAATGTCATAAAAGAGGAGATTTAGAGTTACATTGTAAAGTAACAAAATCAAAGTGAAAAACTTTGAGAAATAAGATAAATTGCAAGGTAATGTTCAATTCCAAGATAAAAAGGATGTCAAGTATATTATTCTCAAAATTCAAATTAGGTAAGAGTTAAAACAATCTTGAAAGGAATTCATAAAATCTAACAAACAAATTATTTTAAAATATAAAATAAATATTTAATTGGATAGAACTTGTTGAGTAAAGTCCAATGACAATTGTTTCTTATCGTTCAAGCCTCATTTGAAAAAAGTATGGTTTTGGATAGCAAATCATCATAAATAACAATAAATTATTATTTTAATTTGAAGAAAATATATATTAAAGTTCAAATGTAATAAATTTAAATAATATACTATAACCAAATAAAAGTTGTTAAAGGTAACACAATAAGTTACTTTGAGTCCAATAGAAATCTAGTCAAATTGAAAAAAAAACTTTTTCAAATTGGGATAAATAATGAAGAAAAGTTACCTTACAAAATACAAAAGAGAATGAGCATGACTTAGAGATTATAAAATTATGTAGGAATTGAAATATCAAATAATGTGTGCAAAAACACTTGAAAATAAAATATTCAAAATTCTAAAATTGAATGTTTAATTAGATCTTTTTCATTATGATGAATGCAATGATGTTACTTTTTTGTTTATAGGACCTCGTTTGGGATACCGAGAATTATGAAAATATGTTGATGTCATGCCTTACAACCAAATCAAAGTTTTGAAAAGGTGAAATGAGATGAGATTTATAGTTAAGTTATACTAAACAAAAATCAAAGTGAAGCATTAGTTGTAATGGTGTTAGTTGTGCACAAAAGTTACTTTCTATGACACTATAGAGATTATGAGTAACTTCTTTATGTGATGAATTAGGTATGAATCTAAATATCTTGTAAAGCAAATTAAAACTTGAAAAACTAATATTTTGAAAACAAAAAATATATTGATAGTTGGATAAAGGTTGTTGAGATGAGTTCATGATGTTTGTTTCATCTTGATTAAACACTTTTTTGATTATTCAGAATAAGAAAACATAAATTTGAATAAATGAAATAAATCATTATTTTAATATTTAGTAAATATAAATTAAGTTAAAATAAGGTAACTTAAAATATTATAGTACAACAAAATTTAGGCAATGTAAAGGCCACATAATAGGAGATATATAGTTATATAATAGTATAACCAAATCAATGTAAAACATCTAAATAAAATGAGATAAATTATATTGGAATGTTGCTTTCTGAGGCAATATAATGATTTAGTGTAATGTCCTCGAATATTAGATAAGGTACAAATGAATTTTCTCAAAAAGCATGTCAAAATAAAGAAAAACAATATTAAAAAATATTAATATTTGTATTTAGTTAGATATACCTCATTGGGATTGGTCCAATAAAAGTTTTCTCATCTCTATCAATCATTGTTAGGAATTACAAAAATTAACAAAGAAAATAATTATAAATAATTAAAAAATATTATTTTAATATTAAGTGAGTCGTTAATAAAGCTTAAATAGGACAAATTATAGAATATTAATATATTAAAATGAATGACATGTAATGGTCACACGAAAAGAGATTTTGAGTTAAACTATAATATAACCAAATGAAAGTAAAACAATTAAATAAATAAGATAAATTGTGCAAAAAGGATGCATTCAAAGATGCTAAAGAGATCAAATGTAACATCCTATAACATCAAATTAGGAATAGATCAATTATCTGATAAATCATGTAAAAATCTTTGGATATAAAGTTTTTAAAATTATAAAATTGAATATTTAAATTGATAGATCTATTTGATATGAGTCCAACAAGCTATAATTTTGTGTCTATCACACCTCATTCAAGATTACTAAGACATACAAAAGTAATAAAACATAAACAAGGAAAACTTATTATTTTAACTTTAAGCAAATGTGTATTAAACTTTAAAGGAAATAAATTGAAATAATATAATATAAAAAAATCAAAGAAAAATAAAACTTACATGATTAGAGAATTAGAGTTACATAGTAATATAACCAAATGAATGAGAAACATTGAACGACGTAAGATAAGTAGTAATGGTAAGTTACATTTCAAGATGCATATGAGGTCGATGGTGGTATTCTTGATAGTCAAATAAGTAATGAATGAAAATTCCTTGAAATGCATGTGTATACCAAGAAAATAAATTATTTTAAAAGTAAAATGAATATTAAGTTTGGTAGAGCTCATCAAGACAAGTACAACAAAATTTTGTTTTTGTCATTTAAGAGACATTTTTAGTTTTTGCAAATCACCATTGCAAATCTACATAAATAAAGAAAATGGTTTTCTTAATCAAAAGTAAATGTATAATAAATCTAAAATGAGAAAAAGTGATGCCATGCACAATATAACAATATAAAAGAGATATAAAGGTCACATGAGAGAGGAATAGATGTTCCATAAAAATATATCCAAATAAAAGTGAAAATTTTAAAAAATTAAACAAATTATACTAGATTGTAGCATTCCAAGGTATTACAATGGTCGAGTACAACATCATCAATAGCGAAATCAAGTAAGAATAAAAATATGTCATAACGTGTACCAAAGCTATAGAAATTACATTGTTTTAAAATGTAACAACAAAAATTTAGTATGGTATATCTCATTGAAATATAGACATTGACATTTGCGTCACCTTTATAGGACATTCCTTGGAATTACTAAAAATTGTAAAAATAAATACACATAAATAATAAGGTAATAATACCTAATAAAAATGATGCAAAGGCCACATGAGAGAATATTTATAATTACATTGTCATATAACAAAGTAAAAGAAAAATAATTGAATAAATGAGATTTATAATACGAAATATTTGCATACAGAAGTACAAAGTAGATCAAGTCTAACAACCTCTGTTGTCAAATTTGAAATAAATTGAAATGACTTGCAAAGAGTGCATACATTCTAGAAAAAATATTTAAATATACTAAATGAAAATTTTGCTAAGTAGAGCTCCCTTAGATGAACCAAATGGCATTTTTTTGTCTTGATTAGAAGCCATTTCAAATTGTAATGAATCATCACAATAAATAATAATAAAAAGGGTAATTTTTTTTAACATTAGGTAAATAAATATTAAAGGTGAAATGAGATAGATTGAAGTAAAATAACAAAATCAAGGCCATGTGAAAGTAACATAAGAGAAGATTTAGATTTACATATTAATATAAGAAACTAAGAAGATCAATTCTAAAAAAAGTTACATTAAAGGATACTAAGAAGTTTCGATGTAACATCCTAATTTGCCAAACCAAGTAGATTCAAAATACCGCAAAAAGCATGTGCAGGTTAGAAAATAAAATATTTAAAAATATGATACTGAATATCTATTTAGATATGGCTTTTAGATAGAGTCCATCAATGTTTGTTTTATCTTGGTCATGCCTTCTTCTGAATTATCAAAAATTACCAAAGCAAATTTCCATAAAACATTAATCAATTATCATTTTATCATTAAGCCTACAGATATCAAAGAAAAAATATTATAAATAAAAACAATGTAATTTATTCAAAACAATGCAATGCAAACATCACGCAAGAGAGCATGTAGAGTTACATTATAACATAATAAAATTAAAAAGAAAAATTTGAAAAAATGAGATAAATTATAAGGAAAAGTTGCATTGCAAAATACTTAGAAGGCACACATAAACTTCTTGAAAATATAAAAATTTATAAATCAAAATGCCTCATAAAATATGTCAAAACCATAAAAATATTTTTTTAGGAATACAGAAAATGAATAATGAAATGAATAGAGCCCTTTGCAACAAGTCTAGCAACAATTATTTTGCCTCAATTGGAGCACATTTTGAACTATTACAAGTTACAAAAGTAATAAGGATAAATATATCGAATTGTTATTTTAATATAATTATATAAAAAACCTTAAATGAGATAAATTAAAAAATAATAATATATCAAAATTAAAGCAACATAAAGGCCACACGAGAGGTGAATTAGTGCTTCATAACAATATAACCAAATCAAAGGAAAGCTTCTAGGAAAATGAGATAAATTAGAAGGGAAAGTTCCATTCCTAGATACCAATGACATCAACTACTACATTATTAATCAATAAAACAACATGAATCAAGATGACTCGTAAGGTGTGCCAAATCCCTAGAAAAAAATATTTAAAAATATACAAAAATGAATATTTATTTGGATACAATTCATTAACTAGAATCTAACAAGATTGTTATGATCCTACTTAGACCATATTTAGGTTGATGTTGAATTGTTGAAATAAATAATAGATAATAATAATAAAATGCAGCTTAATCATAGTGATATAAATGTCAAATGAGAAGAGATAAAGAGTTACATAAAAATACCACCAAATAAAAGAAAAAAATTTTCTAGAAATTTGATAAATTGTACTAAATATTTGTGTTCCAAAATATTTAGGAGATCCAGCGTAACATCATGAATTGTTAGATAAAAAAATGAATCAAAATGCAACAAAAAATATTTTTAAACCATAGAAAATATATTATTTAGAAATATGAAATAAATATCTTTTTTTGAGAAATGAGATAATATTTATAAGAAATATGCATTCCAAGACATTGAAATGATTGAGTGTAACAGCCTCATCTTACAAATCTGGTACAAATTAAAATGTCTATTGAAGTGCGCAAAAGTTGAGAAAAAAATATTCCAAATTATAAAAAAAAAATATTTTATAGTATAGATTTAATTGAGAAGAGTCAAACAACATTTCCTTCATCGTCATTAGACATTATTTGCAGCTACTATGAATTACCCTAATATTTAAACAAAAATAATACCAATAAATTAAAATTTTAATATTAAGAATACATATATTTAGTTGAAATGACATAAGTTAAAGAATTGGAATATGGCCAAATAAAAATAATGTAAGTGTCACACATGTGAGGTATTAAACTTTCATAGAAATTAAGGAATATTAAAGAAAAAATTTTGAAGAAATGTACTAAATTATGTTCAAAATTTGAAATCTAAAATTCTAAATATATTTAGTCTGATAATCTCAATTATCAAAATAGGTACAAATCAAAATATCTCATTTAGTATATCAAAAGATAAGAAAAAATATTTAAGAAATATATATATGAGTTTTTTGTTTGATAACACTAATGATTTTAATCTACTGACATTTGTTTCATCTCAATCATTCCTCATTTAGTTTTATTATTTTTAACTATAAATAATAAAAAATATATTATTTTGGTATTATGTAAATAAATATTGAAACTAAAATGGGATAAATTGTAAAAATGTATCATATGCAAATAATAGACAAGTAAAGGTCACTTAAGATGATGTTTAAAGTTCCATGTTAATATATCCAAATAAAACAAAAAAATATAAAGTAACGTGATAGATTGCATGGGAAATTTCATTGCAAGATATTTTGCAGATCGAGTGTAACATCATCGTTGATGACATTTAGTACAAATTGAAATATCTGATAAGGTATTCCAAAGACATAGTAAAAAAATAATAATTTTTAAATTTTTTATAACTCATATAGATGGGCCAAACAACATTTGTTTTGGAATACCATGAGTTACCAAAGTAAAGAACCTTAAATATTATTAAATTATTATTTTAACATTAACTAAATATATCTTAAAGATTAAATTAAATAAATTGAGGCCATGGAGCACAAGAAAATCAAAATTGATATAAGGGCCATACATGAGGAGAGTTAGAATTTTCTAGATACATAATAACGTAAAAGTTTGTTGTTTGTGGAAATGAGATAAATTATGCAAGAAAATTATTTTCAAAGAAACTAAGGAGATCAAGTGCAACATGACTAATCACAAAAATCAATTATAATACGAACAAACTCACAAAGCATACAATAAACTTAGACTTTTTTTGAAAAATAATATTAATAATTAGTTTGGTAAAGCTCATTAGAAGAAGGCAACGACATTTGTTTCAACTTCTTTAGATTTCAATTTAAAAATATTTTGAACTACCAAAGTGAAAATTTTTAAAAAACGAGATATGTAGATTGAAAAAGTTACATTCAAAGATACTGTGTATATAAAGAATAGCATCTTTGTTCATCAAATCAGGTATAAATCTAAATGATACATACACTTGACATATATCATAGGAAAAAATATTCTAAAATTTAAAATGAATATTTTATTACTTGGAACACATTCAGATGAGTCAAATGTTAGCGTTTTAGCTTATGCAGACCATCTTTAAAATTATTATTAATTTCTTAAGTAAATAAGCATAAATAAAAATAAATTTATATTTAAATATTGAAAAAAATTATGTTAAAGTTTAATTAAGATAAATTAAAGTAATACAATATAGCAAAATTAAGGCAACAAACATCTCACACAAGAAGACATTTATTGTTACATTTTAATATATTCCAGTCAAAGAAAAATATATAATCAAATGGGATAAATTATACAAAAAATTATTTTATGAAGCAATAAGGAGATCAAATGTAACATCATCATTCATGAAATAAGGTGATTCTAAAATCCTCTTAAAGCATGCCAAAACTCTAAAAAATGTCTTTTTTAGAGAAATTAGATAAATTGTACAAAAATGCACTATTAAAAAATTCTCAAGAAATCGAGTGCATGACCATCGATTATTAAGTATGAATTAAATTTTATCATAAACAATGCTAAAACTCTAGAACATAATTTTTTTAAAATATAAAAATAAATATTTTTTGGATAGATCTCTAAAGACAAAGATAGTGAGAATTGTTTTGTTTATATAAGACCTTGGTTGGAAAGTCCACAAATTGCAAAAAATAAATAAGAATAGATAACAATATTATACAACAAAATCAAAGAAATGTAAACATAACATGAGAGAATATTTTAATATAACAAAATTAACGAAAAAATTTGAATAAATATGTTTTATTCTACAAACAAGTTGCATTCTAAGATACTAAGAAGATTGAGTTTTACATCATAAATTATAATATTAGGTATGAATATACATCATTTATAAAGAGTGCATAAATTCTAGAAAATTAAAAAATTTAAAAATAAAAAATGATTGTCCTACAAATACGGCCCTAACATAATAAATGACTTATTTCCTCTCGATCAGACATAATTTAAAATTATAATAAATTTGTAATGTAAATGTGAATAAATAATATTATGTTATAACCAAATAAAAAACTTCTAAAGGTCAAATGGGAGGAGATTTAGAGTTACATTATAATATAATCAACTCAAAGAAATATATTTGAAGAAACATAATAAGATATATAGAAATGTGGTTTTCCGAAGTACTAATTACATCAAAAGTGCAATATGCTCGATCATCAACTCAAGTAAAAATTGAAATAAACCACATAGTGCAAAAAAATCATAGATGTTAAAATATATTAAAATCTAAAATGGATATTTAGTCAAATATAACTTTCCAAGATGAGTCTATTGAAGTTTGTTTTCCCTTGATCACACACCTTTTACAATTACACAAATTACTAAAATAAATAAGCATAACGTTACTAAATTTTCATTTTAATATTTGGTAAATATTTCTTATAAATGAAATAATTCAAATTAAAGTTGTATAATATAACCAAATTAATGCTATGTAAAGGTCATGTAGGAGAAGATTTAGAGTCACATTATAATAAAGTCAAATCAAATCGAGAAATTTAAAAAATTGAGGCAAATTAAATATAAAAACAAAGCATTCCTAAATACTAAGAAGAACAACTAAAACATTCTCAATCATCAAATATGCAAAAAGTCTAAATGCTACATAAAGCCTATAAAATGCTAAGAAATGAAATATTTAGAAATGAGATAAAATTTGTAAGAAAGTTACTTTCAAATATACAATGGAGATGGAGTAAAATATTATTGCTCACCAAATGAGGTAGTAATAAAAATGCTTCAAAAAATAAGCAAAAATGCATGAAAAATAAAAAATTTTGATTCTATAGAAATGAATATTTATTTGGATAGATCTTATCGAATTACCAAAGCAAATAAGTATAAATAATAATGTAATAGAACCAAATTAAAGTTATGTAAGGTCAAACAAGTAAATATTTGGAGTTAAATAGTAATAAAAGAAAATCAAAGAAAAAATTTTGAAGAAATTTGATACATTGTATAGGAAATTTTGATTGAAAGATACTATGCATATATAGTTTAACATCATTGATCATCAACTATAGTATAACTCAAAATGACTTATAATGTCAATCAAAAAGTCGGAAAGGAAAATATTTTAAAAAAGAAAAAATAACTTTTTTAATTTCTTAAGACTTGTAAAGACAATTCAAAGTTATTATCATACATATCACAACAAGATAGAAATTTTAACTTATTACAAAAATAAATTATAATTATTTATTATTTTAAATTTTGTTAAATATATAATAATTCCTCAGGGAAGAAAATAAAAATAATATAATTTTATAAAATTAAACTGATGTGTAGGTCAAATAAGATGGCAATATGCATTTTATACTAACTTAACCAAAGCATAAGAAAAATTTCAGGAAATGAGATTAATTACATTGAAGAGTTGTCTTCAAAGAAACTAAGGAGCTTACATGTAACAATTTCAATCATCAAATTATGTAAATGTCCTATAAAGATGCACAAACGAAGAAATGTAATATGTAAAAATATAAAATATACAAAAATATGTGTCATATAATGCATAAATTATTTTATAGAGCTCAATGAGACAAGCACCACAATGCTTGTTTTGTCCCATTAGAACTTCGTTTAGAATTACTACAATTTACTACACAATTTATGCAAAAAAAATAAAACATACTAATTTAATATTAAGGAAATATATATTAACACTTAAATGAAGTAAATTTAAGTGATACAATAGTTCCTTGAGAGGAGATTTAGTGTTACGTTATAATATAACAAAATTATCGTAAAACAATTAAAGAAATGCGTCAAGTTATATAGAAAATTTGTATTACAAGATGGTAAGTAGATTAAATGTAAAATCATTAATTTAAAAACCCAATAATGAATCCAAATGACATATAAGACATGCATAAATCAATGAAAGCAAAAAGATTCAAATTATAAAATTAATATTTAGTGGAGTCTGGCTTATAGAGATAGGCTTGATGAATTTTATTTCATCTGAATAGCACCTAACTTGTTATTATGGGGAATAACAAATAAGCATAAAAAATAATAAAAAATAACCAAATTAAATGTCACATGAGAAGAGATTTAGAGTTAACTATAGTATATGATGATCTAAGAAAAATATTTGAATAAATGAGCTAAATTATATGGAATGATTACATTCTAAGATAATCAGAAGATAGAGTTTAACATTATCATTCATTAAATTAGGTATAAATTAAAATACATAGTTAAGCATAATAGAACGTTAGAAAATGAATTATTTTTAAATAAAAAATTAAACATTTAATTGGGTAGAGCTCATAGATACTGGTCCAATGACCTTTGTTTAATCTTAATTGAGACTTATTTTCGGTTACTACAAATTACAAAGTAAATAAGAAAAAATAATATTAAGTTATTATATGAACTTTAAGTAAATTTTTATTAATGATAAAATGAGATAAGTTGAAACAATGTATTTTAACAAAATCAAAGGGATGTAGAAGACAATTGAGAGGAAAATTAGAGTTTTATAGATATATAACACAATAAAAGTGAAAAATTTGAAGATATAAGATAAATTGTATGAAATGTTGCATTCTAAGATGTTAGGACACTAAAGTGTAATATTCTCAATAATCAAAATTGGTATGAATAAAAAATATCTTGTAAATTATGCATAAACCCTAGAAAATAAATTATTTAAAAATATAAAACAAATATTTAAATAGATAGAGCTCATCTTGTTGAGTCCAACGACATTTGTTTCCTATCAATTAGACCCTGTTTTAAAAAAATATGAATTTGGAAATTTAATAATAGGAAATAATAATAAATTGTTATTTTAATTTTACGTGAATATCTATTAAAGTTGAAATGAAATGAATTAAATTAATGTAATATAACTAAATAAAAGTTTTGTAAAATTAACATTTAATTTGATTTTCCTAATCGAGATAAGCCATGTGATGTAAGTTTTTCTTGATAAAAGCTCGTTTGGAATTACTATGTTTACCAAAACAAACTTGCAGAAAAAAAAATTTATTATTTTATGAAAATTAAATACATATTAATGTTAAAAAAGTGTTCTTGAAGTTATGTGATATAACAAAATCAATGTGGCATAATGTTCACATGATATGAGATTTTGAGTTATGTTGAAACAAAGTGAAATCAAATTGAACAATTTGAATAAATGAATTAAATTGTACATAAGCATTGCTTTCTAAGGCACTGTGAAGATACAGAGTAACATTCTTAATTAGAAAATCATGTACAAATTAAATAATCTTGTAAAGAATATCAAAAAGAAAAAAAAATTAAGAATATAAAATGAATAGTTAGTTGGATAGTGTTCATCAAGGCAAGTTCGATGATTTTGGTTTTGGCTTGATTACACCTCAATCGAAATTTTTAGAATTACCAAAAAATAAATAAAATTAACATATTACTTCTATATTAGGTAAATGTATAATTAAGCTAAAATGAGATAAATTAAAATAGTGCAACACAAGCAAATCAAAGAGATGCAAAGTCCACATTAGAGGAGATTTAGAGTTTCATAGTAATATATGCAAATCAAAATTAAAAATTTAAATAAAATAAGCAAACTTGGTTTTAAAATTTACTTTTTATGGTGGTATGATGATCGAGTGTAATGTATTTGAAAATCAAATAATGCACAAATCAAAATGCCTCATAAAAGCATGTTAAAAAAGAAAAAAATAAAATATTTAGAAATATTAAGATTAGTATTTAATTTGTTATAGCTCTTTGAGACATCATTTAGAATTGTTATAAATTTTAAAAATAAATAATTTTAAATAATCATTATTTATTATTTTAATATTAAATTAGCTATTATTAAATCTAAAATGAGATAAATTCAAGCATTTTAATATGACAAAATCAACATGTAAACATCACACAAAAGGAGATTTGGAGTTACGTTATGATATAAGAAAATAAAGTAAAGAAATTAAATAAAAAAATTGCACAAAAAGTTGCATTTGATCATGCTAAGGACTTCAAATGTAATAGCCATTACCTTTTAATTAGGTTAAAATAAAATTATCTCATAAATCATGCCATAATCCTTTAAAATAATTTTTTTAAGATTATAAAATTAAATATTTAATTTGATAGATCTCATAAATATGAGCCAAATAATGGTTATTTTTTGTCCATCAAATCTCATTCAAAATTACTAAGAATTACAAAATAATAAAGAATAAATATTAAAATTTTATTACATAACTTTAAGCAATATACATTAAACTTGAAAAGAAATAAATTGAAATAATATAATTTACCATATCAAAGTAATGTAAAGGTTATGTGACATGAGAATTAGAGTAATCTTAAATAAAAATGTAATACAACCAATTCAAAGCAACGTAATGGTAAAACGAAAAGAGATTTATAGTTATGGAAAAATACAACAAAATAAAAATGAAAAATTTGAAGAAATAAGATAATTTGTATAGGAAAGTTGTATTACAAGATACTAATGAGCTCGAGTGTAACATACTTGAACATCAAGTTGTGGATAGGATGAAAGTTCTTGCAAAGAAGTTTATAACAAAAAATTATAACATTTAAAAATATAAAATATATGTAATTTATTAGTGCTCATCAAGTTTTATCTAATGGCATCTATTTTGTCAACATTTGACTTATTTTTGAAATTGCTAGAAAAAATTTCTTAAACATAAATAATAATAAAGTAATTTTTAATATTAATTTTATATTAAAGCTAAAATGAGATAAATAAAAGAAATGTGATATAACACAATTAAACTGGTTGTAAAGAGGGCTCAATGAGATAATTTGAGTTTCATAACAATATAACCAATTGAAAGAGAAATATTAGAAGACATTAGATAAATTTTACATGAATGTTGTTAGCCAAGATATAAAGGAGAACAATTGTAACATCCTCGACCATGAAATATTTCATGAATAAAAAGATTTTTTCAAGCGTGCATTCATACAACAAAATAAGATATTTGAAAATAAAAAATGAAAATTTTTTTTGATATATAAGCATAAGAAAGTATAAATAATAAGAAATTGTTATTTTAATTTTATGTAAATATATATAATGGCATTCAAATGTAATAAATTTAAGTAGTGTGATATAAAAATATAAAAAGCAATGTAACGCTCACTCACGAAGAGATTTAGAGTTATATAGTAATATATTTGAATTAATGCAAAAAAGTTAAATAAATGAGACAAGTTATCCAAAAAGATTACATTAAAAAATAACATGGGCAACTAGTGTAACATCCTCAGTCATCAAATTAAGCTAAAATCTAAAAGGCTAAAAAATAATTCAAAAGTCCAAGAAAATAAATTATATAAAAATTTGAAAAGTAAATATTTAATTTGATATAGTTCATCAAGTTGACTCCAACAATATTTGTTTCATCTCGATTACTCTTCATTAGTAATTAATTTTTAATTACTAAAATAAACAATAATAAATTATTATTTTTAATATTAAAAAAAGATATTAAATCATAAATAAGATAAATTGAGCTAAATTAATTAAACAAAATAAAAACAATACAAACATAGCATAAGAGTAGAATAAAAGTTTCAAAATAATATAATAAAATAAAAAAAATTGAGAAATGTATAAAAACATTGGTGCGAGGAAATCAACCACAACAGCTTTGACCTCAAATCTGGTACAAATTGAAATGTCTATAATTTGTACAATAACAAAAGAAAATAAAATATTTAAGAACATAAAGTTGAATTTTTTGTTGAATAGAGCTTAACAGGAGTATTGCAGTGCATAACAAATTTTAATGCCATCTTGATCGTACCACATTTGGAAATTCAAGAAATTACAAAAGTAAATCAAATAAAATAAAATAAGTTAGATTTTATTGTTTAATAAATATCGATTAAAGTTAAAATAGGATAAAATGAAGAAGTGTCATATAACCAATTGAAGGCAATATAGATGTCTTACACGAAGAGATTTAGAGTTACATAGCATTATAACAAAAATAAAAAATTATAAAATGAGATTAATCATAGGAAGAAGTTGCGTTCCAAATTAATAAGAAGATTGAGTGTAACATCCTCGTTGATCAAATTAGTTGCACATCAAAATGCCTCATGAAGCTCATAAAAATATGAGGAAAGAAAACATTCAGAATTATTAAAATGAATATTTAATCAGATATACTTCTTAAGTCACGTCTAAATATGTTTTTTTCATCCAATCAAATTTTAGTTGGAATAACTACAAATTACTAAATAAATAAACATAACAATTAATTAACTATCATTTTTATATCATGTAAATTATTATTAAAGCTGAAATGACATAGATTGAATCAGTGTAATATAACCAAATCAACATGATGCAAGATGTCACAAGAGATGAGATTTATAACTGCATAATAATATAAACAGTTATGGCAAAAGAATTGAAGAAATGAAATAATATTTGTTAGTAAGCTATATACCAAGTAAGCAAGTATATAAATTAAATCATAAATAAAATTAATTTAAGTAATGCAATGAAACAAAATCAAAGTGATGTAATCTTCACATTAATGAAAATTTAGTGTTACATTGTAATATAACTAAATAAATCAGAATAATTACAAGAAAAAGTCTTATTACAAAATACAATGGAGACCAAGTATAAAATCCTTGATTATCAAATTAGTTTGAACAAAAATGCCTCATAAAACATAAAAAAACCTTAGATAATAAAACATTTATAAATATTAAATTTAATATTTAACTTGATAAAGTTTGTTGAGAAGAGCACAACAAAGTTCCTTTATTATTTGTTAGACCTAGTTTGGAATTACTATGAGTTGTTAAAAGTAAATAAACATAAATAATACTAAATAATTATTTTAATATTAAGTAAATTAGTTTTAAAGTAGAAATAAGAGAAAGTTAAGCTATTTAAATTAACTAAATCAGAGTGATGCAATGGTCACACTAGATGAGATTTAGAGTATGATTGTAGCAAAATAGAATCAAGGGAAAAGCTTGAAGAAATGACATAAGTTGTATAATGTGGTAAAATGCCAATGCACAAATGTCATCAAGTATAATATTCTTCATCATTAAACTAACTACAAATCAAAATGTCATTTCAAGTGTGGCAAAACCTTAGAAGAAAAATTTTTTAAAAAATATTTAATTTGATAGAGATAATTAAGATGATTCTAATGAGGTTTGATTCTTCCCGATCGAACATCATTAAGAATAACTTTAAATTAACAAATTAAATATGCATAAATAATAAAAATTTACTATTTTAATATTAAGTAAATATAGAATAAAGCTAAAATAATATAAATCAAATGAAAATGATGTAAAGCACACAACGGATGACAAAAAGGACTCGTCGTATTATAAACAAATCCAATTAAATACCCGAAAAAATAAGACGAAAGTTACTTGAATATTTATTTCTAAGATACTGAGATGTTCAATTGTGACATCTAATGATGTTTGTTCATTTTTATTGTCCCATTATTTGATTACTGTGGATGTTGCACTCGATCCAATTACTATCTCAGAGTTCATAATTCTTGCGTGATTTAATTCAATTCTTGAAATATTTTGCTTTCATTTTGGTATATTTCTATGAAACTCTAATTCTCTTATTATATTTACTTTACATGGCTTTGATTTACATATGTTCCATTTCTTTATCTAACCAAAATTTACCTTTAGGTTACATTTAATAAATACCAAAATTAAAATGTATTGGAATTTAAAAATATTAACTTTTCCATTTAGCTTGTTAGGCTTGACTTGATGAGCTATATCAAATTAAATATTTATTTTCAACTTTTTAAATATCATACTTTCTAAAGCTTTGGCAAGCTTTTTAAGTTATTTTTTTGTACTTATTTCAATGATGGAGTATATTAGAGTTGATGTTTGAGTAACTTGGAATGTAACTTTCTCATATATTTGATCTCATTTTTTCAAATTTTTGATTTATTTTGTTATATTATTATGTATTTTTAAATATCATATAGAGTGCCCTTACTATGTCTTTGTTTTGTTATATTGCATTGTTTAGTTATGTCTCATTTTAACTATAAATATCGATTTTCTTAACATTAAAATAGGAACATATTATTATTTGAGCATATTTTCCATGGTAATATGCAATAATTCGAATTGACTTTTGATCAAGTTGTGACAAACATTGTGGAATCATATTAATGGGCTTTATTAAATTAAATTTTTATTTATGTATTTAAGATTATTATTTATTAATATTTTGAAATGATTTATTAGATATTTTAATTCATGCCTAATTTAACACTTAATGATATCACACATGATTTTCGTAGTATATTATATGCAGCTTTCACATAAAATGTCTCTTTTTTTGAAAATTTTCCCTTTAATTTTGATATATTACTATGAAATTCTAAATCTCCTCCATACATGCTTTGAATAGGTTATATTATTATGCTTCAATTTTTCTCATCTTAGTGTAATACATTTCCTAATTCATATTAAATTAAAAGTTTATTTTTATTTATTTTACTAATCCATAGTAATTCAAATATGTTTAAATCAAGATAAATGAACATCATTAGCTTCATCTTGACAAGCCTTATTAACTTAAATATATTTTTTAAATTTTTAAATGTTTAATTTTTTACAATTTGGCATACTTTGAGAGGTATTTTAATTCTCACATTATTTTATGATTGAGAATGATATACTTATGCACCTTAGTATCTCATGTTACAACTTCTCCACATAATTAATCTCATTTCTTCAAATGTTTTGCTTTTATTTTCTTATATTACTAGCTAATTCTAAATCTTCATTTATGTGACATTTGCATTGCTCTAAATTTGTTGTATCACTTTGCTTGAATTTATTAAATATTAGCTATAACATATTTTTGTTTGAAATTAAAGAAATAATTTTTTAATAGATATATTATTTTGCTATAGAATTAGTAGTAATTCAAGTCGTGGTCTAATGAAGAAGAATAAAACATTATTACATTCATCATTCTGAGCTCTATCAAACCGAATATCAAATTTGAGACTTTTAAAAATTTTTAATTTTGTAGGGTATAGTCGCAGCTTATCTGATATTTTGATTCAAACATGTTTTAAGTATGGAGGATATTGTACTCAATCACTTTAGTATCATAGAATATAATATTCATGTAGAATTTGTTTATTTTTTAAAATTTTTTAAATTTTTTAAGTTATATAGTTATATAACTCCAAATCTTTTCTTAGCATGACCATAAACATTGTATTGATTTTTCTATTTTACAATAATTTAACTTATCTTATTTAATCATTAATATATATATATATATATATATATATATATATATATATATATATATATATATATATATATATATATGTATGTATATATATACTTAATATTTAAAATAATTAATTTTTATACATGCTTATTTACTTCTCTAAATGGCAATAATTCTAAACTATGTTTGATTGAGACAAAACAAAAATTACTAGACTCATCACAATGAGATTTATACAACTAAATATTCATTTTAAAATTTTTAAATATTTTATTTCTAAGTGGTTTGGCAATCATCATAAGATATTTGTATTCATAAATGATTTGATGATTAAGATTGTTACACTCAATGTCCATATTATATCTGAAAGCAACCTTGTTATAAAAGTTTTATAATTTGCTTAAAGTTTCTACATTGATTTGGATATTTTACTTTGTAACTCGACATCTCTTCTCGTATTAACTTTATTAATCCTTCAATTGGTCTTTATGCATTCCTATAGCTTATCTCATTTTAGCTTTAACATATTTTTACTTAAAATAAAATAAAATGTTTTTAATTATTTATGGTTATTTAATTTTAAATTTTAAAGTGATTTTAGATGAGACTAGATTCCGATGAAACAAATGATGTTGAACTCAATTTGATTAGCCCTATCAAAATAGAATTTTATTGCAATATTTTAAAAAAAAAATTCTACAGTTTTTGTCACATTGTAAGTCATTTAGATAGGCATGAAATGTATCTCGTTAGTAGCATGGAATGGAAAATTCTGTTATAATTAATCTTATTTTTTTAAAATTTTTTGAGGTTTTTAGTTTGGCTAGTTTACTTTGTAGCATTAAATCACCTTTCATCTAATTTTTACATCAATTGGATTTTCTTGTATTACAATGTCTCGATTCAAATCATTTGGCTTTATTATATATTTATTGAATCAAAAATTAATAATTAATTATTATTTATACTTATTTACTTTGAAACATCAATGTTATTCGAAGTTAGGTCTAATTGAGACGAAATAAGCATTGTTGAACAAAGCTCAACAAGCTATATTGAATTAAAAAATCTTTTTTATATTTTTAAATATTTCATTTTATTGGGTTTTACATATTTTATGATACATTTTTATTCATACCAAATTTGATGATGGATGATAATGCACATGATCTTCTAAGTGACTTAGCATGCAACTCTCCCTTATAATTTATGACATTTCTTCAAATTGTTTTTAGTTATATTACTATCTAACTATAAATCTTCTCTCATGCGACCTTCACATCCTTTTGCATTATTTATAATAAAGTGATTCATTTTACATTTTTTTAGCTTTAATATATTTTTATTTAATATTAAATTAATAATCTATTAATATTTATGCTTATTTACTTTCATATTGATAGCAACTCCGAATGAGGTTCAATTGAGATGACACAAATAATGACATACTCATCATGACGAGTTCTAGCCAATAAATTCTTTTAGGATTTTGACATGTTAGAAAAATATTTTAATTCATAACTAATTTGATCATTGGGAATATTACACTCAATATCTTTTTCATCTTGTAATACAATTTTTCGATACAAATTATCACATTTTTTCAAACCTTTTCCTTTCTTATTGTTGTATTAGCATGTAACTTTAAACATCCACCTATGTGATGTTTATCTTGCTTCCATTTTTTTATATAACACTAAAATTTTTATAATTTCAACTTTTAATATATAAATATATATACATATATTTACTTTAAACTAAAATAATATTATATTATAATTTGAACTTATTTACTTTGGAAATTTGTAATAATTCAAAAAGAGTTATGATTAATATGAAATTTGAAATTGTCATGACAACTTCAATGAAATGAAATATTCACTTTTATATTTTGAAATATTTCATTTTCTTTGTTTTCTCATGTTTTACGAGTCATTTTGATTTGTACAAAATGTTATAATCAAGGATGTGACACTTAATCTCTGCAGTACTTCCAATGAAGTTTTTCTCTACATTTTATCCTATTTCCTAAAATGTTTTTCTTGGATTTGATAAAATTGCTTTGCAGCTTTATATTTATTCTCATGTGACTTTTACATCACATTGAGTTTGTTATACTACAAAGCTTCAATTTATCTAATTTTTTTTATATAATATATAATAAAATTATAATTTGTAATTATTAATGCTCATTTGATTTGGTAAATTGCAAAAATTCAAAATGAGGCTAGAATATGATAAAACAAATATAATTAAAATTTTCTTGATTAGCTCTATTTAATTATTGTTTTTTATACATTTCTAAATATTTTATTTTAAAGGGAATTGCTAAACTTGATCAGACATTTTAATATGAAACTAATTTGATGATCAGGATGTTCCATTTGATCTTCGTAGTGTCTCATAATGCAACTTTCTCACGCAATTATTCTCATTTTTCAAAATTTTTATGTTTTTTTATTGTATTACATTACTTAAAATTTTTGGTTTACATTTAAAATATATTTACTTATTATAAAAATAATAATTTCTTTCTATCTACATATTAACCTTGGAAATAAAAATTATATTTATTTCTTTGTAAAAATAATAATTTATGAAAATAATATTTTATGAAAATAATAATTACACCTATCTTAATAGATTGTAACCAATTAAAGTGAAATTTTTATATTTTTAACTATTGTAGGTTTTGTTGTTCCTATACACAATATCCTTAGTGCATTGGAATTCAACCTTTTCATAATTTATCTCATTTCTTCAAGTTTTTTTTGTTAGGATTTGTCACAATACTATGTTATCCTAAATCTCTTGTGGGACCATTTTGTTACCATGATTTACTCATATTGCATTACTTCAAATTATTTCATTTTACCTTTAATATATATTTAGTTAATATTGAAAAATTACTTTTTATTTATGTTTATTTACTTTTGTATTTCATAGTATTTCTAAACGACATCTGATAGAGATGAAAAAAACATAGTAGTCAACATTTTGGCTTACACCTAATTTTACAATCAATAATATTACATTGTTTCTCTATATTATCTTGGAAAGCAACTTTCTTGCAAATATTACTCACTTTTATGAATGATTCACTTTGATTTCATTACATTACAATGTAAGTTTAAATCTACCCAGTTGTGAAATTTATCATGCTTTGAATTTGTTATATTACATTTCTTTAATTTATCACTTTTCACCATTATGACATATTTACTTAATATTAAAATAAGAATTTATTATTATTTATGTTTATTTACTTTATTAATTCATAACAATCATAAACAAGTTTGGATTGAGATAAAATAACATCGTAGATTTTATCACGAGAGGCTGTATCCAATTACATAGTCATTTTTATTTCATTAGGTATTTTATTCTTTGTTGTCTTTGCATACTTTAATAGAAATTTTAACTAATACTAGATTTTATGATCGATGATGTTACACTCCATATCTTTAGTAACTTCTAACAGAACTTTCTCTTATAATTTATGTCATTTCTTTAGAGCATTCACTTTTGTTTAGTTCAATTACTATGTAACTCTAAATCTTCTTTTTGTGACCATTAAATTTCTTTGAATTGGTTATATTTTGGTGCTTTAATTTCTACCATTTTAGTTTTAATATATATATTTGCATAATATTAAAGGAATATTTTATTATTCTTTACTTTTACTAAATTTTGAAATTCACAATAATTGCAAAAGCGGTCCAATTAAAAAGAAACAAATGCCATTATACTGTTCTCATCGAGCATTATATAATTAAGTAATTATTTATTAGACTTTTAAAAATATATTTTAATATTTTTTATCCCTCATGAGATATTTTAATTGGCACTTAAATTGATTATCAAAGATTATCATACTTAATCTTTTTAGTTTTTACAATGTAGGTTGCCTATGAAATTAATCTTTTTTGTTAAAATATTTTGATTTAACTTTGTTATATCATTATATGGCTCTAAATATCCTCTCATGCAAGCTTGATATAGCTTTCATCAAGATATATATATTTATTTAACTTCTTTTACATCACCTATATTATATATGTTTACTTAATATTAAAAAAATAATTTATTGCTATTCATACAAAGGCAAATCATATTAATTCTAAAAGATGTCTAAATGATACAAAACTAACATTATTGGACTCCTCTCCATAAGCTTTACCAAATAAAATTATTTTTTATTTTTTTGAATATTTTATTTTTTAGAGTTTTGACATACTTTATAAGTTATTTTGATTCATACCTTATTTAATGATCGATGATATTACTCTTGCTCTCTTTAGAATTTTGGAATAAAACTTTCTCATACAAGTTATCCCATTTCTTTAGTTTTTAGTTTGATTTTGATATATTATGATGTAACTCTAAATCTCACCTAATGTGACCTTGACATTAGATTTAAATTTGTTATGTTCTATAACTTCAATTTATGATATTTCAATTTTTATAATTTTTGCTTGTTATAAAAGTTGTTTCCTAATATGCATTGGTTTTCAGACTTTTAAAGATATTATTTTGTAAACCTTTTGCACCCATTATGGGACAATTTTATTTATACCAAGTTTTGTGATTGAGTATGTTACAGTTGACCACCTTAGTATCTTGGGATGTAGCATTCCTACATAATTGATCTTATTTCTTCAAATTATTTGCCTACATTAGGTTATATACTCTATAAATCCAAATCTTTTGTATTGAGAAATTTAAATCAGTTTTCATTAGATCGTGTCACATTAATTAACCTCATCTTTCTCTTAATTATATACTTTTCTTTATTAAAATAGTAATTTATCATTATTTATGATAATTTCTTAGTTAATTTACTATAATTCAAAATGAGGCCTGATCAATATGAAATACACATCATTATACTCCTCTTGACTAGTAGTACAAAATTCAATTTTTTATTTTAAGTTTTTTTAAAATATTTTTCTTTTGAACATTTTGACATAGTTTACGAGTCATTTTATTTTGTTCCTAATTTGATGATCAAGGATTTTAGACTTGTTCTCCTGAATATCTTTGAATGCAACATTGTAGTATAATTTCTCTTTTTTTCAACTTTTCTACTATTTTGGTTAAAATATATCTTATTTTTGAAAAATATATCTCATTTTTTTTTAAGTTTTCCCTGAATCTTCTATCATTTGATCTTTGCAACTTTTTATTTTTTTTGCATTAGATTTCCCAACGTATCTTATTATATTTAATATATAGTTAATTAATTTTTTAAAAAATAATTATTTAAACTAATTTATTTGGCTAATTTTAAATATTTAAATATTCATTTCTATAAATTTATATCATTTATTTCTTAGGATTTTTGCAAGATTAATGTGATAGTTTAATTCGTAGCATTTTTAATTGTTAAAGATGTCACATTAGATTTCTTAGTAAATTTTAATACAACATTCTAATATAGTTTATCTCATTTCTTCAAATTTTTTTATTGATTTAGCTGTGTTATTATGAAAGCATAATTCTCAAATCATGGATCATTACATCTCTTTCATGTGGTCATACGACAATGCTTCAATTCATCACTTTTCTACTTCAATATATGTCTTCTTAGTATACAAATAATTATTTTTTATATTTATGTTTATTTTATTTCTTTATTAAATATAAATCTTAACATAGTCTAATGGAGATGAAAACAAAAATCATTGGATGTCTCGATGAGCTACATAATTAAAAATTAGTTTTTATATTTCTAATTTTTTAGGGTTTCTGTATTCTTCATGAAATTCTTATTATTAGTTCCTCTTTTGATGATAAAAAATGGTATACTCAATCTGTTTAGCATCTTGGAATGTAATTTTCTCAATTAATTTATCTCATTTCTACAAGTATATTTCTTTTACTTTCCTATATAACTATGTAATTTTAAAGCTCCTCTTCTGCAAGCAATACATAACATTTGAATTCTTTTATTACATGACTTCAATTTATTTCACTTTAGCTTTAACATATAGTAACTTACTTTTAAAATAGTAAATTTTTATTATTTTTGTTAATTTATATCAATAAATCATAATAACTAAAAACTAGATGTAATCAAATTAAAACAAACATCTTTGCTTTCATTTTTAAATTTTTTATTTTTAACGATTTTGTTTTGCCTTATGAGTTGATTTTGATTTATTCTTTGCTTTAACAATGAAGGATATCACATTCCATATCCTTTGTATGTTGGAATGAAGATTCTTGAAAAGCATGCCTTATTTTTTCATAATTTTCTTTTAGATTTGGTTCTATTATGATGTTATTATAAAACTTCTATCATCATAACTTTACAACATTGACTTGTTAAATTACATTACATCAATTTATCTAGTTACAATTTTACATATATTTTCATTGAAGTAATACTTTATTTTTATTTTTACTTATTTACTTTGAAAATTTGTAGTAAATATGAATGGTTTTAATCAAGATGAAACAAAAGTTGTTATATCTATCTAGATGAGCTCTATCAAATAATGTATTTTTTATATTTTAAAAAACTTCATTTTCAAAAGTGTTTCACCCTTTGAGTCCTTTATGTTTCTACCAAATTTGTTGATCAAAGAAGTTACAGTTGATTCCTTTAGCAACTCTGCATGTTTCATTTTCATATAATTTAACTCATTTGTTAAAGTTTTTCAGTTTAATTTAGTTTAAGTTACAATGCAATACCAATTCTTGTGATATAGTCCACCACATCATTTCGTTTGAAATATATTACATTGCTTCAATTTATCTCATTTGGCACGAATATATATTTAATTATATTTAAGTTGATAATTTATGTTTATTGGTTTATATTTATTTGTTAATTTGCATTATTTAAAAGAGGTCAAATAAAGTAAAAAAATGTAATTAGACTCATCTTGACGAGCTTTGTCTTATTAAATTTTTTTAAGGATTATTTACCTTCTTTATAGAATATTTCAATTTATACATGATTTTATAATCATGTATGTTAGACTTGACCCCCTTAGTTTATTGGAATACAACATTGTTGTATAGTAACTAATGGCTTTCACATATGTCATTTTAGATTTATTATATGTTTAGTTAACATAAAATAGTCTTTTGATTATAATTTATGATTATTTAATCTTAATTAACTCTATATAATAAAATTATTTTTTTATATTTTTTAAAAATTTTCATGTCACAAAGTTTGAGGTCCTTTAACTAACATTTTCATTTATACTTGATTTAAAAATCAAGGATGTTGTTGCCAATTTCATTAGTGTCATGCAGTACAACATTCTTACATAGTTTATCATATTTCTTCAAAAGTTTTTATTTGTTTACTTATATTTCTATGAAACACAAAATATTCTCTCATTTGGCCTTTAAATTACTTCAATTTTGTTGCATTATAATGCTTTAATTTACCTCTTTTCAACTTTATCATATATTTTCTTTCTATTAAAAAAGTAATTTTATATTATTTATCATCATTTTATTTGTAATTCATGAAAATTCTAAATGATGTCCAATAATGATGAAGTAAATGTCAGTAGCATTGTCTAAAGGTGCTCTATGTAATTAAAAAATCATTTTAATATTTTCTAATATTTATATTCTTCTATTTTACAATGCTTTGCAATTCATTTTAATTAGTTCCTTGCTCAATGATCAAGGTTATTATATTCAATCTGGATAGTAACTTGGAGTACAATTTTGACTTAAAATTTATATCACTTATTGACAATTTTTCAGTAATTTCGATATATTACTACAAAGCCCTGATTCTCCTCTTATGAGACTTATAAATCATTTTTATTTTCTTACATTAAAATAATTTAATTTTCCTCATTTTCAATTTAAAACATATTTAATTAATATTAAAATAGTAATATATTATTATTTATTCTTGTTAACATTTATAATTTAGTGTAATCCAAAAAAGATCCTATTAAGATGTTATAAATGTCGGTGGTCTCACTTAGAAAAGATAAATCCAATTAAATATATTACATTAATATTTTTAAATATGTTATTTTTAATTATTTTCACATGCCATTAGAGATATTCAGTCATGTTTGATTAGATGAATGAGTATGTTGCATGCAATTTCTTTAGTACTTAGAATTCAACTTTTCATTACAATTTCTCATTTCTTCTAATTTTTTATTTTGATTTAGTTGAGTTGTTATGTAATTGTAACTCTCCATTTGTGTGGCCCATACATTACTTTTACGTGGTTATTTTATAATGCTATAATTTATCTTATTTCACTATTAATATATATATTTACCTACTATTAAATTCATAATTTATTATTATTAATGTGCATTTGTTTTTGTAATTTATAGTAATTCCAAAAAAGGATTTTATTGAGATGAAATAGATGTTATTGGACACATCTCAATAAGTTGTGTTCAATGAAAAGTTATTTTCATATTTTTAAATTATTTATCTTAAATTTTTGTACATGAAACTCTAAATTTACTCTTATGTCATCTTTAACTATATTCAATTTGCTTATATGATATTCTTTAATTACAATTGAAATATTTGTCTATTATTTATACTTATTTTCTATTATAATTTAGATTAATTTTATAGAAGGTCTAATCGAGACAAAACAAACGTCATTGGACTAGTCTAGATAAGCTATTTCCAATTCAATATTAAATTTTTTTAATAATTATAAATATTTTACTTAAATTACTTTTCATGTTTTTTAATCTTTGTGTCATTGATTTGGTTATGTTATGTTGTTTGAATTGACATCATTCCTACTTTAAAATTTATTTACTTAAAATCAAAATAATTATTTATCATAGTTTTTTCATATTTATTTTAGTTATATGTATTAATTCCAAATGATATCCAATTTAGATGAAATTATTTGTTTGACTCATCTCGATGAATAATACCAAATTTAGTATTAATTTATACATTTCTTTTTACTAATTTTACAATTTAAAATTTTCACAATTTCATTAGACAGTTTGATTCAAATCTATTCTAATGATCTTGGATGCCACATTTGATTTAGTTAGTTTATTGGAATGCGATAATATCATATAAATCTTCTCTTCTATGGCATTTGCATCGCTTTGCTTTTCTAATGTTACAATGCTTAAGTTTATCTTATTTTTATCATTACTATATGTTTACTTAATATTAAAATAAATTTTATGTTATTTATTTTCCTAACTTCTTCAAGGTAATGTAATTGCAAATTAAATTTTATGACAAGGAAACAAACATTATTCAGCTAACCTTGATGAGCTCTATCTAATTAAATTTTGAAATTTATTTTCTAAACTTTTAGCATTATTTATTAGACTTTTTAATTCATACCTATTTTGATGATTGAGGATATTGCACTCAGTCTCACAAGCATCTTTGAATGGAGCCTTCTTGTATAAATCTACTCTAAAGTGTGATTTGTATGTCTTTTATTTGGTTATATTATATTGCTTTAATTTATCTCATTTTAGCTTTGATATATATGTTTACCTAACATTAAAATGATAATTTCTTTTTTCTTTTACTTATTTTTTTTATAATTTATAATAATTGCAAATAAGATTTGGTTGATATGAAAGTGTGATATCCACTATTTTTTATTTTATATATTCAATAATTTATTTCTGCATTTTTGGATCACATTTTAAGACATTATTATTTTGATCTAATTTAATGACGAAGAAGGTCACACCCAACTTCCTTAGTGTCTTGGAATTTAGAGTTTGGCCATAAGTTATCTCAATTTTTCATATTATTCTCTACAATTTGGGTATATATATATATATATATATATATATATATATATATATATCAATACGAAACTTTAATTCTCCAATCGTTTGACATTTACCTCGCTTGATTTGGTTATGACATAGTTCATCAATTTATCAAATTTTATCTCCACAATTTATTTAGTAAACATTGAAATATAATTTTCTTATAATTTATTCTTATTTAGTTTTGTAATTTGTAGTATTTCTAAATGACATGTTTTGAAGATAAAAGAAATATTGTTGGACTCATCTGCATGAGCTTTGTCAAATTAAACATACACTTTTTTATTTTTGCATGTTTTATTTTCTAGGGTTTTGCCATGTTTCATAGCACATTTTTATAAATCTCTGATTTCGTGATTTAGTATTGTGCACTAGATCTCCATAGTGTTGTGGAATGCAATTTTCTCGTAAAATTATCTAATTTCTTAAATGTTTTTGTTTTTAATTGACTACGATTATATGTAAGTCTGAACGTTTTATCATGTGACCCTTATATGTAATTTATTTTGTTATATTATATTACTTCAAATTATATCATTTTTATTTAATATATATTTACCTGATGTTAAAAATATTATCTATTGAACAAAATATTCTTTTTAGTATTTCAAAAATGTTATTTTAGGTTTTGATCTATTTCTTGAGGCATTTCAATTCATACCTAATTGATGATATAAGTTGTTATAGTCAATCTTATTAGATTCTTGGAAAGCAACTTTCCATATAGAATTTATCTCATCTTTTCTAATTTTTATTTTTCATTTGATTATATTGCTATTAAACACTAAATCTTCAATCATATGACATCTAGAAAGCTTTTATTTAGTTTCATTACAATACACTAATTTATCCACCTAAACATTATTATATCTTTTCTTAAAATTAAAGTAATATTTTTTTATTTATGCTTATTTACTTCACTAATTCATGCTAATTCCAAACAAGGACAATGAAGATAAAATTTAACTCATTAAACTCACCTTAACAACGTGTGATCATTTAAATTTTCATTTTTTTAATTTTTAAATATTTTCTTCAATGATTTTGCTAAGATTTATGAGTCATTATTATCTTCTAGTTGTTTAATAATTCAGGATGTCACGCTCGATCTCATTATTATCATGGAATGCAACTTTCCTTTATAAGTGATCTCACTTTTTCAAAAGTTTCTATTTCATTTGGCTTTATTAATTTGAAATTTTAATTCTCTTCTCAAGCTACCTTTACATTACATTATTTTTATTATATCATATTGCTTTAATTTACTTAATTTTAGGATTTAGAATGTATTTACTTTTTATTAAATTTGTAATTTATTATTATCTATGGTTATTTGATTTGGTAATTCATAGTAATTCCAAAAGAGTTTTGATCAAGATGAAATAAATTTCATTGGACTTGTCATGATGAGATCGATCAAATTAAATAATAATTTTTAATATATTTAAATATTCCATTTTCCATAATTTTAGCATGCTTTCTATGAAATTTTTATTCTTGCCTAATTTGATGATGGAGAATGTTTCACTTGTCCTCTTTAGTGTTATGGAATATACCTTTTCCATATTTTTTATCTCATTTTTTGAAAGTTTTTTCTTTGCTTTGTTATATTATAATGTAACTCCAACACTACATCCATTTGACATTTATGTATTTTATTTGATTAAATAAAATTCCTTAACTTTATTTAATTTTTTTAAAATATAATTATTTTATATTGAAATAAAAAATTGTAATTATATACGCCTGTTTTCTTTTTTTATTTCGTAGTAATTCCTAACATGATCTTTTCCAAATGTAGCAATCATTGTGTTGACAACCTCTATGTTATTCGATAATCATATATATTCTCAAAATACATTTTCAAGACATTCAACTTTCGTTGATGATTGTTGATGTTAAACAGGATCACGTTAACATCTTACAATGCATCTTTCCAACAAAATTTCTCCGATTGTTTCATATTTTTTAGTTTAATTTTGTTATAATATTATGAAATTGTATATCCTCTTGTTTCCCCTTTACATCACTTTAATTTGATCATATTGCCATTATGCTTATTTACTTTTGTAATTAACAATAATTTTACATGAGGTATGATCAAGAAGAAGAAGACGTCATTGGATTCATCACTATAAGTTATAGCCAATTAAATGTTTTTTTATATTTTAAAATAAATTTTTTATGTTCTTGTATGGTTTAAATTATTTTCAAGTAGTACCTAATTTTACAATTAAGGATGTTACACTTGATCCCTATTGCATGTTAGAGTGTAATTTCCTTATATAACTTATTTTATTTCTACAATTGTTTTTATTTTAGATTGGTTATATTACTATGTAACTCTGCACATCTTCTCTAAGGATGTTCACAAGCCTTTCTTTTGATTTATTATATTTATTCAATTTCTCTTTATTAGAGATATATTATATATCTTTGTGATATTAAAATGATTTTTTTGTTTATAATATTTATTTAATTTAACAATTCCCAGACAGTGAAATTCTCCCCTAATCTTGTCTTGCTGAACCCTTGTTGTTGTGAAAAGACCCATATTCGGCATATCAAAGGAAGGATACGGGTCGGATAAGCGATTACAAACAATGCTTATTCAAGATAAAAACCACATTGACACACTTGCTTAAACAAGCTCTACCTAATTAAATATTTTTTGAATGATTTTATTTTTTATTATGATGGCATTGTTTATGAGAAATTTTGATTGCTACCTAAATTGATGATCGAAGATGTTACACTTAATCTCCCTGGTATTTTTTAACGTAAAATTCTAATATAATTGATCTTATTTCTTTAATTTTTTTCTTTGATTTTTTTAGGATAATGTAATATTATAATTCTCTGCTAGTGTAACCTTTATGCTACTTGATTTAATCATATCATATTGCTTCAACTTATATTATTTTGATCATTATGATGTATTTACTTAATATCAAAATAAAATTTTATTTTTGTATATCACTATTTATTTTCTAAATTCATAGTAATTCTAATTGAGGTTTGATTAACTTGAAGCAAGCACCATTGGACTCGTAATAGTAAGCTTTATCCAATTAAATATTTAATTTAAAATTTTTAATATTTTATTGTATAAAGATTTAGGACTTTTTACAAGAAATTTTTATTGGAATATTTTTCCATAATTTAGTATGTTACAAATGATCTCATTCAAATCTTTGGCAACTTTCTGAATAATTTATGCTTATTTACTTTGGTAATTTGTGATAATTCTAAACAAGGTTTGATCATAATGATAATTTCGAAGAGCTCTATCTTATTAAATTTTTAGTTTTTAATATTTTTATGGGGATTGGACATTTTTTAAAAGACATATATAGGAATGGAACTTTCCTAATCAATTTGTCTTTTTTCCTTTAAATGTACCACTTCGAGCTTTTATAGTATCATGAAACTCTAATTATTCTCCTGTTTGACCCTTACATCTTTTTCATTTTGCTATGTTATATTACTTCAATTTGTCTCATTTTAGTGCAATTGAGGATCTCAAACTCCATCTCTATAGTATGTTTAAATATAGCTTTTTACAACTTGTTTCATTTATTAATCTTTTTCACTTTGATGTGGTCATACAATTGAGGATCTCAAACTCCATCTCTATAGTATGTTTAAATATAGCTTTTTACAACATGTTTCATTTCTTAATCTTTTTCACTTTGATGTGGTTATATTATTTTGTAAGTCTAAATCACCTCTGTCATGACATTTACATCATTTCAATTTCATTATATTACAGTACTTAACTATATATCCTTTATTCTTTAAAATATATTTACAAAGAATTAAAATAATAATTTATTATTTTTTAAGTATATTAACTTTTATAATTGATTGTAATTCCAAACGAGGTCCAATTAAGACAAAGAAATTTTTTTTGGACTTGCCTCAATGAGGTTTACCCAATTTAATAGTCATTTTATGTTTTTTTAATATTTTTTTTGCACACTTTACGAGACATTTTGATCCATAACTAATTTTGATGATTAAGAATGTTATACTTGATCTCCTAAATGTCCTTGAATGGATCTTTCCAATATAATTGATCTTATTTTTTTAAATCTTTTAGTTTTATTTAGTTATCTTCTTATGAAACACTAAATCTCTCTTGGTGTGACCTTATATCACTTCTAGTTTTTTATATTACATTTGTTTAGTTGATATTATTTTACTATTAATTTATATTGTTTGATAAAAAAGTAACAATTTATAATTATTATTTATATTAGTTTAGTTTTATAATTTATAGTAATCTAACAAATTTTGACCAGGAAGATACAAATGCCAATTAACTCATCCTCACGAGCTCCATCGAATGAAACATTCATATTTATATTTTAAAAATTTTTATTATCTATTGTTTTTACATGCTTTATGAGACATATTCATTCATACCTTATTTGGTAATTGACGATGTTAAACTTGCTCCTTTTATTATTTTTCAATGTAATTTTTCCATAATTATTATTTAAGTTTTTAAATTTTCTACTTCAGTTTTCTTATGTTAGAATGAATCTCGAATTCTCCTTCCACATTAATTTAAGTTGTATTGATTTTGTTATAATACTTTTCTTTAATTTATCTCGTTTTAAATTTAACATATATATATATATATATATATATATATATATATATATTCAATATTTCAACAATAATTTATTACAATTTTTTTATTAAAATAACACATCACAAAATTCCAAAAGATTATGGATTGAGAAAAAATAAATGTCATCGATTTTGTCTTGTTGTGCTCCGTCAAAATAAATATTCATTTTTATATTTTTAAACATTTATTTTCTAGGATTTTGGATGTTTTAAGAGTCATTTAGTTTCACACATAATTTAACAAATGACGATGATATAATAAATCTTTTTAGTATTTTGGAATGCAACTTTGGTGTGATATTTATCAAATATCTTTGAATAAGTTTTGTTACTTTGAAAGTCTAATTCTTCTATCATGTAACCCTTTCATCTCTAAGATTTTGTTAGATTTAATTACTTCAATTTATTTCATTTGAACTTTAATATGTATTTAATTTAATTTATAAAAAAATATTAAATTATAATTATTTTTACCTATTTACTTTCATAAATCATAGTAATTTTAAACGAGGTTTGATCAAGATGCAAGTTATTATTGGAGTTGTCTTAATGTACACCATCTAAATAAATAATAATTTTTATATTTTGATATAGTTATTTTGTAGTGTTTTGGCATGCTTTAAGAGACATTTTCTTTCAACTAGATTTGATAATTGAAAATATTACACTCAACCTTCACAGTATTTTAGAGTGCAAGTTTCCCACCAAAATTGACTAATTTCTTAAAGTATTTGAAATATTTTATTCACTAAGGTTTTTGCTCACTTTATGGGACATTTTAACCCGATATTTGATAATTGAGGATGATACACTCATTGTCCTTAGTATATTAGAATGCAATCTTTCCAAACAATTTTTCTTGTTTCTTTATAATTTTTATATTTATTTGTTTATATTACTATTCAACTCTTATTCTCATATCTTGTGACCATTATATTACTTTGATTTGGGCATATTAAATTACTTCACTTTTTATAATTTTAGTTTCAATATATATTTCCTTATAATCAAAAAAATAACTTTTTGTTATTTATGTTATTTTCATTAATTTCAACTGAGGTCAAATAGAGATGAAACAAACATCATTGGACCCATCTTGATGAGCTATATCCAATTACATATTTACTTTTAATTTTAAAATATTTTATATTTTAGAGTATTTGTGTTCTTTTGTACACATTTTGATTTTTGATTAATTTGATGATTAAGAATGTTGCATTGTTCTCTTTTGTATCTTATAATGTAGTTTTTTGATATAGTTTTTCTCATTTCTTCAAATTTTTTACTTTTACCTGATTTTAATAGTTTAAAGCTATAACTCTTCAATTATGCGAGATTCACATCACTACGACTAGTTCACATTCTATTACGAAAATTTATTTCATTTTAGATTAAATATACATTAGTACTTTTCTTACCTGCATTAATTCCAAATAAGGTCTAATGATGACTAAGCAAATGTCATTAAACTCTTCTTCATAAGCTCTATCTAATTAAATATATTTTTTAATATATATGAACACTTTATAAAGTATTTTAATTCTATTCTTATTTAATGATGAATAATGTTGCACTCAATTCTTTAGTATCATGGAATGTAGCTTTCCCATCATATATATTTTATTTTTTTATTCTTTTGCTTTGATTTGATTAATTACTATGATACTCTAATTCCCTTCTTGTGTGACTTTTACATTACTTTTGTTGGATTATATTATATTATTTTAATTTATCTTGTTTTAGTTTTAATAATATATCAAAAGATTATAACAATAATTTATTATTATTTATAATTATTTATATTTGTAATTTATAGTGTTTCCAAATGTTATTTGATGGTGATCAAACAAATATCGTTCGTCTCACATCCACATGCTCTATCCAATTAAATTTTAATTATTTTATTTTGTATGATTTTTACACATGTTATGATACACATTTATTTGTAATAGATATTGGGATTGGCGATCTTACACTCGGTCATCTTAGAAACTTGTAGTGTAAATTTCTTACAAAATTTATGCTATTTCTTTAAAGTTCTTTGTTTGATTTTGTGTATTTTTATCTAACTCTAAATCTTCTCTCGTATCAACTGTAAGTTGTTTTAATTTTGTTATATTTTATTGCTTCAACTTTTCTTACTTCTACTTTAATTCATATTTACTTCATTTTAAAATAAAATTTTGTTATTATTTATTTTTATGTTCTTATTTAATTCAAATTAATTCAAAATGGGGTTAAATTTAAACAAAACAATTTCCTTTGAACTCATCTTGATGACTTCTATCCAATTAAACATTCATTTTTATATCTTTCATTATTTTTTTCAAGGGTATATGGCATAATTTGTAAGATATTTTTCTTTGTGTAAGATTTAATGAATGAGAATGTTACACTCAATCTGCTTATTATTGTGGAGTTAACTTCTTTATAAGATTTATCATATTATTTTAAACATTTTTTAACTTTTGTTATATCACATTGCTTAATGTGATCTTATTTTATGTTTAATTTATATTTACTTTAAATTAAAACAATAATTGAATATTTTTATGTTTAATTACTTTAGTATTTGATATTAATTAGAAGGATGTTCATTAGAGATGAAAGAAATATCATTGGAATCTCCATGACATGCTCCAATGAATTTTTTAATTATTTTATGCTTTAGATTATTTTAGTTTGTATCTTTTACATAGCATTAAAAGATATTTTAATTTGTACTCGATTTGATGATCAAGAATTTTGTACTCAATCTTTTTATTAAATTGTGAGGCAACATTCCCATAGAAGTTAGTTTATTTCATCATATTTTTCAATTTGATTTGGTTGTATTACTATAAAGCTAATTGTCTTCAAGTGTGAACTTTATATCACTTTGATTTTGTTGTGCTACATTATGCCAATTAAACTCATTCATAATTATTATATATTTACTAATTATAAAAAAATATTGTTATTTATGCTTTTTAATATATTGATTTATATGTATTCCAAAAGAGGCCAAATGGCATAAAATAGATTTCATTGGAATTGTGGCTGACCCGATTGAAGATGTTATACTCTATCTCTTTAATAACTTCAAATGTAATTTTTCTTATAAGATTTATCACATTTCTTCAATTTTTTGATGTTGCAATCAAACTACAAATCTCTTCTCATGCAATCGATACATCACTTTAATTTTATCATATTATATTGCTTTAGTTTATCTCATTTTAACTATAATCTATTTTCACTTTAATATTAAAATGACAATATGTTATTATTTACACTAATTTTCTTTGTTAATTTGCAATAATTCTAAAGAGGTGTGATATGAGGAAACAAATGTCATTCAACTCTTTTGTACAAGTTCTATCCAATTAAATAATTTTTTAAATATCTAAATATTATATTTTTAACTATTTTGGCATGCTTCATGTGATGTTTTGATTTCTATCTAATTTAAAGTTTAAGAATTTTAGACATGATTCTATTTGTATCTTTTAATTCAACCTTCGCATACTATTTATCTCATTTCTTGAAATGTTTTTATTTAAATTGGTTTATTTAACTTTGGATTAATTTTATTTTGTGATATTATAATGCTTTGATTTATCTCATTTTAGCTTTAATATATATTTTTTAAATATGAAATAATTATTATCTATTAATTATGCTTATTTTAATTGGTAATTCATAGTATTCCAAATGACATCTAATCAAGACAAAACAAACATCATGAAAATCATCTCGATGAGTTCTATCAAATTAAATACTCTTTTTTGTGAAACAGTTTGATTTACATCAAATTATAAGAACATGGAGGTTATGCTCAATAATCTTAGTATGTTGGAATTTAACTTTCCAATATATTCTATCTCTTTTCTTCAAATTTATTTATATTGCTATGTAAATGTGATTTCCACTTCATTGACTTTTGCAAATCATTCATTTGGTTGTATTATATTGTTTCAATATTTTACTATTGTAATCTATGGTATTCCAAAGAATGTATGATTGAGACAAATAAAGCATAAGTTGACTAAGCTTGATTACCTCATCTCATAAATATTCATTTTTTATTTAAAAATATTTTATTTTCTAAAATTTTGGAATATTTTATGTGAAATTTTAATTCTTATTCGATTTACAAAGAAGGATGTAGATTTTGATCATCTATGTTTTTTGGAAATAAATTTTGCCAAATAATTTATCTCATTCCACAATTTTCTTCAATATTTGGTCATATTATATTGTTTGAATTTGTTGCATTTCATCTTTATATCTATCTACTATATATCATAATAATAATTTTTTATCATTTATTTTATTTATTTTGGTAATTTTTAATAATTCCTAACAAGGTCTAATCGAGATGAAAGAATTGATGTCGGACAATCTCGATGATCTTAATCGAGTTAAATATTCAATTTTTATATTTTTTACAAATTTTATTTTTTAGGATTTTTCATGCTTTATGAGACCCTTAAAATCAAAGATGATTTAACTATCAATGATATTATAATCTATCTACCTAGTGTCTTGGAATGCAACCTTTTAGCATAGTTTGCCTAATTTTCAAAAAGTTTTCTTTAATTTTGTTATGTTACAATATAAGTCTTAATCTCTTCTCATGAAACTTTTATATCACCTTGATTTGGTTATAGTACACTACTTTATTTTATCTCATTTCACCTTTAATTTATATTCACATTAACATTAAACTAATAATTTTGTACTATTTAATTTCTTTTTCTTTTGTTATTTGTAGTACTTATTGACAAGGTCTAGTTGAGACAAAAGAAATGACATTTGGATTCGACTTGACAAACTCTATATAATTATATATTTATTTTTATATTTTTAAATAATTTTTCTTAGGTTTTACACTTTGTATAAGATCAATTCATAGATGTTTTAAGTATCGATAATGTTATACAATATCTCATTAATATCTTAGAATGCAATGTTATCATAGTATTTGTCATATTTCTTCAAATATTTCAATTTGATTTCGTTATACTATATGAAACTCTAATTCGCATCTTGTGTGACCTATAATACATCACTTTGATTTTTTTTATATTTGATTGCCTCATTTTATTTCAAATTAAATCTATTATATATTATTTAATTTAAAAAAATTATTGTTACTTATGTTTAATTTGCTACACAATTCATAGTAATTACAAAATGGGGTTTGACTTAGATGAAACTAACATTGTTAGACTTCTCTTAATGAGCTCGATCAAAATAAATATTTATTAATTCAATTTTAAAATATTTTCTTATGTTTTTGCATAATATATGATGTATTTTGATTAATATCTTATTTGATAATTTTGGATGTCAGACTTACCCTTTTTAGTATCTTTAAGTGTAGCTTTGTTGTATAATTTATCTAATTTATTCAAACATTTACTTTGATTTAGTTATATTTCAATGAAACTCAGAATCTTCTCTAATGCAACCTTTACATATTTTTCATTTGGTTAAATTATATTACTCTAATTTATCTTAATTTTTCTGTAATATACATCCACTTAATATTAGAGTAATGATTTTTTATTATGTATATGTTTTTATTTTGGTAATTCGTAGTATTTCCAATCATGCTTTGATGAAGATGATGAATACATCATTAGACTCATCTCAATGAGAAGATTCTAATTAAATGTAATGTTTTATATTTATAATTATTTTATTTCATATGTTTTGGGTATGTTTTATTTGGCATTTAGATTCATATTTGATTTGAGGACTTGATTCTACTCTTGCAAGCCTCAAGTTTGCTAAAGATAACATTAAACCAATATCCTTCTCTTATAGTGTGATTGATGTCCCTAGATGGGTGTCACCTTAGCCTAAGTGGCTACACAAAGATTTCAAGAAAAACTCTAGGTAAAATTGTATGCCAAAGCTCAACAGAGTTTCAAAAAAGTTCTTGAATGGAAACATAGATATTTATTTCATTGAAATGGAGCACACCTTCTGTAAAAATGACTCTTACATAAAAAAAATCAATACCTGAGGATCATTATTAGATAAGACATATTATTTGTAATAACACATGAAATTAATCAAGTTATTAAACAAATAAACATTAAATGGAGATATAAAGAAATTAATAACCATAATGGTGAAATTATATCTACGATAGAAACATGTATTAAAAAAGCCAAAGAGTAAATTTGCAATTATGCCAGAATCTCTAGCACAAAATAAATAATAGTATTTTAAAATATAATAGTTTAAATAAATCAAAAAAGAACCATAAGGGCAAAAAACAATCAAAGCCATGAAGTATTAATAGATGCTACAAAAAGTAAAGAATTTTGAAGATCAAAATATAAATTTAATTCTTAGATAAAAAATATATAGTAATAGAAAATGAATAGAGAAGAGAAATTTTTTAATCATTATAATGAACAAGATGTTGCCTAAAAAAATGACAACCAAATTGTGCACCTAGAATTAATAACTCCTAAAATGCACCAAAAAATCTTAGATAAATGTTTTCTATTACTTCATATAGGCCTTATTATGATAGTAGTTAGGGTATTACTAAAAAAATTACTAATTATAAGGACATCAATTGTCTTAATGGATATTGATAATAGTATTCTTAGATAGAATTTAGTAAGAAGTTTAGAAGTAGAGATTAATGAAAGAGCACGAAAAGTTATTTAACACCATATTATACCTTTTAAGCTAAAATCCTTTATAAAGTCATAAAAATAACCACAAAACTAGAGGATATGATGCAAATAGAAGTGATGTCCTAATTTGTAAAAATTTTATTTATAAATTATCAAACTCAAATAGAGATATGATGTGACATATATGTTCTAGATATCTTAAAATTTTTGGATCACCTAGGACAAAAATTGTAAAATCAGAAGTAGTATCTACTGACAAACTTTTAGGAATAAAACAACATATATCCTTTGTACAACAAACATAAGCATAGATTCCAAACCAAGCAAGCAATTTTACTCATAGCCATCGGAGCCTTAGTTGTAGAAGTTCCACTCATTGTGCTACTCCACTTGGAGAAGATTAATATAATGATGGTTAATGTTTTAGGTCCTAAGAAACTTATCCCCTATGCTACAAAATATTTTAATATGATTAAAGAATTATAGGAACAGGTCATAGCTTTTTACCTAATATTTTCTTACTATCATTTGGAGACAATATTAGAGGACTTGTAGAGAACTTAAAGATGTCAAAATTTCCTTTTAGAGTCACGTCACTCCCTATCCTAATCTTTGAAATACTTAAAGTGCTATGGTGGCCCTCTTTTATTCTCTCCCTCATCCTTAACGTCAAATTCAAGAACAACTCCAACCCCATCTGGGACATGGATTAGTTGAATTAGTCTTCTTAAGGATGAATATAGCAAGTTATGGTAGTATAATTGTAGATACCCCAAGTACTTTCTTCGCAACAACTTGCAGTAGCCAAACACCAACCAAACAACCAATCAAAGCACAACCAACATTATTTAGAGTAGAAAGTAATCTTTTCACATTGCTAGCAAAATGAAAATAAGAGAAAAAGGAGATACTATAGTATAGCTAACTAAACAAAAAACTTTGGAAACATATTTTTGTTTGCAAACACCAATCTTCAAAATGGTCAAAAGTATTGACAAGTGGAAAGGATATTTGATAAAAGAATTAATTCCATTTCAAAACATAGAACCCTTTGAAAATATCTAATTCATTTAGAATGTATTTGGAGAAATTATCAATTCATTAGATAAGTTTGACTAAAAGTTATATACTAGATCTTTTAAATATGAATATAGAAAACACTTGAAATTTCATCATGACACCTAGTAAATCTTTAAAACTTATAATTTTAAAAAATTATAAGTACATCATGATCATAAATCTGAACACAAAGTCATAAAAAAAGTGTGATGAATGTAAATCATATTTAGTCACAAAACATAGAACCACATGTAAGAAGTGTAAGAAAAACTTATATATGTTTTATGCTAAAACATTTGGGTATAATATGAAATATAAGCCTGAAGAAGGATATAAAAGCTTAGAAAACAATTTTAGATTTGATATCAGGATACATCTTGAAATAATCAAACAATTACAAATTAGAGTAAAATCTATTTGTTAAAGGTAGCACATTAGAAGAATAAAAGAAAAACACCAATTACAAATTATACATCAAACATAAAAGTGTTATTAAATTATATAGAATTTGAAATCCCCAAATATAAAACATGAATTCAATATCTTCATTAACATCATCTGCATGCCAACATAAGATATTAGATACTATAGCATCATTTAATCATGTAAAAATATGGAATACTCTTACTTAATATACTAGAACACCTACTTTCCAAGTTAAGATGTTAGACACAATAAGAAATGATGAAAGAGTTGATAAAATTCTAATTAATGACCAAATAAAATTTAACCAATAAAGTGTCTTATGAAAATAACACTAGTAAATAAAATAGATTTTAACCAAGTAGAAATTATAATTGGAATAAATTTTATAAAATATTTATACGAGGGAATAACTTTTCAAGATAACAGTGAAATAATTTTTGATAGATTTTGGCAGCACAATATGTGGTCAGCTCATCTAGTTTGAGCATATATTATATGATCCTAAGGGTTTTTATTTTTATTGAGATAGAAAATTTATGTTCTAAATAACTATATAAAATATAATGAGTTAGCATAATATGGGATAAAATAGACAAAATATTAAGTAATTTAGACTAATTTTAAATTATTGGAGAAGATACATAAAACCATAGGAGCAAAAGACAGATAACATGCAAATTAGGTATAATTAGCCAACTTCAATCATTTAAAAAAACCAGATGATAAGCTTAAAGACTTATAAGAATATGAAGTACATATTAAAGAATTATTATATTTAGGATTAATAAGGGAAAGTAATCATGCTCACCAAACTACTACATTTATGGTCAAAAAATGCTCCAAATTAGATGTGGAAAAATAGGAATTGTATTTAATTGTAAATGATTAAATAATAATATCATTGATAATGGGTATGCTATACTTAGCAAAGAAAACATGCATATAGAATGTATAGTGTGGATAGTATCTACCATTCATAATGAGCATTATGAATAGTTAGTTTTCTCTTTGTATTAAAAAATTCACAATCTATATTTTAATGAAAAATGGTCATCCTTAAAAAAGACAAAAAATTCAAAGCTACATAGATAGATGACATCATTACCTTTACTTTAGAATCTCTTACTCATTTAACCCATTTATAAATTTTCTTTTAGATATGTTTTCTTGGTATTTTATTATAACAAAAGATGATGAAGAAAGGAAAGAAATATAGTAAAAATTTAGGATTAAATATTTGTAATGGAAGAGTAAAATTATTAGATCATATAAGTTTACCACAGACATGCTAGATAAATTGCCAACACTAAAATAAGAGTTTCTCCAAAAACTTAATTACACATTAATTTATTTTTCTTAATTTAGCTAAATTTGAAAAATACATTTACGCAAAATCAAGGTTGAAAGGTGAATGACGCTTTAGCGATCTAGGTATTTGTTTACAAAATCTAGAAGGTTAAGGTGGTACATAAAAAGAGAGAAATTACAAAGAAGCATAAATAATGATGAACATATAAGTAGATATTGTAGTGGACTTTATTAACGTAAAGCAATAACCATAGATGCTAAAAGATTTGTATTTATATACAACTCACAAAGATTTGAAATATTCCTTAAAAATAGAATAGATTTTATTCTTAGGACTGATTATAAAGCAATTGAATAATTTTTAAAAAAATTAGTCATTAATTAATTAACCACAAAAAAGTGAAAAATATTATTTAGTCATTTTTCTTATTAATAAATGATATAATGTAGTCATTAAATATATAAATGAAAAAAAAAAATTTAGCTGACAACTTCTACCATGTAAGAAGGAAAAACCGTCCTTGAAAAGCCATTATCGGCACAAAATAAACAATTAATAAGCAAATGGCCATAAAATGCTTTAAATTAGCATTATAAATGGTTGCAAAAAAGCCTTAAACTGGCAATATAAGTGTCAAAGAAATACTTAATCTAACTTTATGATAAAAATGTTTTTATAGAGTTATAAATTGTAATGCATACATATTTCAAGAGAAATGTCCTACAAAAACTCTCTTTTTGCTAACAAAAAACCTTTTGGGCTTAATACACTTCAAATATTTCCTCATAATACAAATTTAGTAAACATATCTCAACATCTAGTTAATGAGCTCAACAAGTGCTTATTTGATTATATGTGGCACTACTAAATGGACTTGAATCTATTCGTAAATATTATCGATGTTCTTTCTAATTACTTTTCTTACACTAAGGTGATTAATGAAAACAATTCCTGCCAAGAGGACAAATTTTTGCCCCACATCACGAAGTAACAACACTATAAAATGTTAAATTAGAAAGGGAAATAAAGAAATTAAAGGCTAATCTAGTTGAAAAGAGCTAGACTTTAAGCTTGCCAATAGAAAAACTAAAAGAGCAAATGTAGATTCAAGATTTTGTTCAACAAGAAGAATAAAGGTTATCAAATTCCTTGGAAGAATAAACCATGATGTCTCTCCAATAAAATAGAAGATTTTATAATATGTTCTCAGTGCATGATAGAGATGGTGACTAAAATACGTAGTCTATTTAAATAAATTCTCTTAGAAAATATTTTTGCTATAGAAGGTTTACTAGTAAGTGTCTTAACATACAAAACACAAATACATGTTGGAAATATTTGGAGTTCATGAAAAGATTACATGGTTCTTACTAAGGAACCTAATGTCTCTAAACATTTTATAATGGGATTATTTCAAGAATTATTATTACAAAGCTATTGCAACATAATGGATTTCGTTACCATACTCAAGGAGGCAAGCACAACTTCTTTGGACTTGAATTCAAAATGAATTTGCTAAAATATGCTACATTAGCCTAGCAATACAATCTTGCCCCTATAACACGAATCTATGGAATCTTAAAAAATGAAGAAATGAGATGATAGCCACTTCAAATATTATATCGTCGACACAAACTTGTACAACAACAAATGATCACTAAAAGATTTTAAGCATAATGTGGTATCTACTTTTCTTTTTCTTAAGCAATTATCAATCAGATAATTACTCAATCTATGCATAGGGAGCTTGGTTAAGGCCAAAAAGTGCCTTCTTTAGTTTTTATACATAATCATCATATGCATGGGTCTCAAATTTTGGGGGTTGTTCTACATACACATCTTCCCCTATTATCTCATTTAAAAATGCACTCTTTACATCCATTTGAAATAGTTTACAATTTTTATGATAATGATATGCTAAAAGAATTCTAAAGGCCTCTAATATTGTTACTAGTATAAATGACTTCTCAAAATCTATACCGTCAACTTGTTATAACCCTTAGCAAAATATCTAGCTTTGTTTCTCTCATCATAAACTTCTACTTTTTCTTTCAATAATCCCTTTTTATTGAGGAGCATAAGGATATGTAAATTAATGTCTTATTCCCATGCCCTTGTAGTAATCATAGACATCCTAATTCTTAAATTCACTACAAATATCTTTTACAATACAAATTAATCATTTGTATTATCTTTTTTTATCAAATTAATAAATTTTTAAAAGTCTCACATTTACTATTAAGAAATACGACTCAAGTATATCTAAATCATTCATCAATAATCTCAAATTAGTGTTCCTTTCCACTACACTCAAGGATTGAATGGATCCAAAAAGATTTAATAAACTATCTATAAAGGTGTACTAGTGGCTAACTCATTTTTTTGGGTTAAATGATGATTTAACTTGCTTTATTTTCTTGCATGATTCACACATTTTCAAATTAGTATTATTTGGTTTAGAAAATCCTCTACAATATCAATCTTAGTTATTTTCTTTAAGGTAAAATAACCTACGTGACTTAGTCTTTTATGCATAAATTGTTCTCATTTGAATTATAATAAGGTATTCTATTCTACTAGATTCTATTTAATAAAACTAAATGACATAAATGTCACCATCTACTCCACCAAATAGTAATACTCAATCATCTTTTAATATTTTGCAACATTGAGTATCAAACTTACAAAATAACAATAATCACATAATTGACTAACACTAATTAAATTAAATTCCAATCCATAAACAAAGAAAACATTTGAAAGGGTAAATTTAGGTTTTCCTTTTTTACTAATTCCAATTGTCTTCTTCTTAGTGGTGTCTCCTTGTGTTATGCATCAATTTGGTCTATGTTTTATTGATACAAAGTCTTATCAGTCTCTAATCATATGTCTTTAGCATCCACTATCCAAGATAGAAAAGCTTATCTTGAGTTTTTCTTGATGTATGGCTGCATAAATTATAAACTTTTGACTTAATAATTACAAAATATAAGTTTTATTTGCTTAGTTCGTATGCTTTCACATACACAAAATTTCTAAGTATATTATTTCTAACTTATGGCTATTTTGAATACATCATATCTCTATACCATAAATGTAGAGATAGCTTTATTAATTTTTTAATTCTCTAACCTTAGAAACAAAGAATGCTTGGGTTGAGTGTTAATATTCATTATGGGAGCATTCACAATATCTTTTTTAATTACCCGTTTGAAAAAAGATCTTGAACCATAAATGTTTTTCTTAATTCTATAATATTTGATATTATGTTCTTTTCTACAACAATCAAAACATGTAGTGATTGAAATATTTTTCTTGTATTCAAAAGAAGTCATATTCTTGTGTTTAGAAAAATTTGAAGCAATAGAAAATTTTGCATGATCAAGAAAGTAAATTTTCTTTAACTAGTAATATCCTCGTTCAAGGATGTATTTTCAATAATTGTACAAAATTTTTCATCAAAACTTTGATGAATTTCTATTTTCATTTTCTCATTTTCTTTCATGAAAAAACAAGAAGTTCAATCTTTTTTTGTGAAATTTTTTTAATATTTTATGTGAACACATTAAAATATTTTAAATACTAATAAATTATGTATAACTATTTTCAAGAACATCCCAAGGTCAAGAGCTTATGTCATTCTCTTTTTCTTCACTGTAGATGTTCATGAGTCATCATTTGCCATAAAGCATAACAAAACTTCCTTCTCACTATTTGAGAATGTTTTGAAGCATCAAAGGAGTTTAAAAGGTTTTTTTCTTTACTCTAAACTTTTTAACCCCTTTTTTTGGTTTCTTTTAGTTGTGGTCAATCTAGTCTAACAAGGTCAGTTTTATCACAATTATAACATCTCTGTTCCTTCATCTTGTATATTCCTTTCTTTCTTTGCTAATTCCTATTTACAAAACTTTTGCCAATTTTTTCCAAAACCTTTAATATTTAAATTTTCCTCTTCTACCAAGTCCACAAAAGAGATGGATGATGCATTGGAATCTTTCTTCCATTGTTTAAATGCCAATAGTTCCCCTTTTCTTCATCCATGCTTTGGAGTGGAAGCCTCCTATTCAGCCTTTCTATTCATCTCAATTTTGGTTATTAATAATTCTCTAAGTAGCAAATTCAATGTGAAATTATGTCTTTTGCCGCATTTATAACTGTGTGAGATGATCATAGTCTTTGGGTAGAATTCGTAGAACTTTTCTTTAAAGATCTTCATTAGCAATAGCTTTTCCAAGATTTGCTAATCCAATCATATTATAAGTAAATTGCATAAACATATTTATAATTTCTCTTGAATCCATTCTAAATAGCTCATAATGATATGTAAGAAGATTTATTTTAATTTCTTTTACTTGAAATGTATCTCCATAAGCAACTTCTAATTTTTTCCAAACTTCATGAGTGGTATGGTATCTAAACTTCATAAGTTCTTCACTTTGAGATATACCACAATGAAGAAAGTTCATTGATCTTGGTTTGAGTTGTGCCACTCTCCTTTGATGACTACTAAGTTCATAAAATAACTTTTTTTCATGTGCGCAAGATTATCTAGATAAATCACATGGATTATTATATACTTCCAAAAGTTTTAAATTAATTGATTGAATAAAAATTCTAAATTTATTTTTCAAATATAAATAAAATTTACCCTTAAATAATGGTGGATTGACTAAAGAAGATTGTTTTTTAAGTGTCATACCAATATCAACCATGTATGAAGATAAGTTAAAAACTTAAGAAGTAAACTAACAATGACTTAGTTTATAAAGCATGCAAAAGTGATAAAAAAGAAATTTAAATTTGTGCACAACCAAAGGACAATAAAGCAAAGTAAAATAATTAAAATACACACAATGGATCGCCAAAGGGAATTGACACACCATTTTAAGGAAACTCACTCTAACATTAACTAAAATAAAAACTTGTTTGTGAACCAACAAGAGGGGGGACGGGGTGAATTGGTTATTTAATGTACTTATTTCTCAAAAATAATAATTTTTTGTAGAAAACCTTAATTATATATATATAGATGAATATATTATGTACGATATGATAACAAAAAATGAAGATAAAAAATAAAAATGAGACACCAAAATTTTTAGGTTTATTAGCTCAAATTAGAAGCAACATTAACACCCTATCAAGGTCGAGAAAAATGTTACTATAAAAGGTTACAACTTGAGATTCTTTGTTGTGGTTTACCCCCAGCCAACTAAACTTTTGACATTCAACTACAACCCTTGCATTTGTGAGCTGAAGGCATACATTGTTTTTTATAATGTTTAGGTGTTTATAGAAAAGTTTTGATTGTAGCCATTTAAAAGTGTAAAAAGTAATTTGAAAAGCTACAACCAAACAACTAAAAATAGTGTTTAAAATGATTTTTCAAAAAGGCTAACCCAATGGTTAAATAATTAGAAATTATGCTGAATAGACTTGGGTCATTTTTTCTGACTGGAGGAGGTAGAATTGATCTAGGTCATTCAATAAAGGTTGATGAGATGTTTATAATGGAATTTGACAAAAATATAATTTCACGAAGAAAAGTGTTGTGGGTGTCAAAAATGGAGTGTAATTTATTTTGTAAATAAAATCTACTAGCTATCATTCTTTTTCATAGTGAAGGGAAACTTATTGATGCTAATGCACATGTCTTGAATCCTTAAAGCTTACTGAAAACTTTAAGGAGCTTGGAAGACCACTAATTCACCATCTTCAAAGGTGCATGGCTTCTTGATTAAGAACTGTACCGAGTTCACTCTAAAAAAGCTCATTAGAATAGAATGCTAAATATTTGATGCTTGACTCATCAAACACAAAGGTGACCTAATAATAGAACTCATCTAAATGTATCTAATAATGTCTGTTTAGTCTTATTCAAACCACCTCTGAAATTATTGTGAATTATCAATGTAAATAATCATAAATAGAAAAAATTACTATTTAAATATTAATTAAATATATAGTAAACTTAAAATAAGATTACATGAAACATTGTAATACCATCAAATTGAAGAGTTGTCAAGCAAATAAGAGAGGAGAATTAAAATTTCATTGTAATATATCCAAATCAAATTAAAAATTTTGAAGTAATAAAATCAATTGCACGAGAAATTTGTATTCCAAGTTGCTATATAGATCGAGTGAAATATCGTCAATCATCAAATCTGGTACACATCAAAATGTGTCACAAAGCATGTCAAAGCTATAAAAAATAAAAAATTTTAAAATTTTAAAGTTAAATGTTTAGTAGGATATAGCTCATTAAGATGACTGGAATAATATTAGTTATATCTCGATTGGGCCTCATTAAGAATTATTATAAAATAAATAGGCATAAAGAGATTTAAAAGTAAAGTAATAAAATATAACCATGTCAAAGAGATGTATATATCACATAGAGAAAATTTGGTGTTTCATACTATTAAAACAACATCAAAATGAAATGTTTATAAAAATAAAATAAATTACAGATAAAGTTGTATTTTATACGAAAGAGATTGTGTGTAGAACCCTCCATTTTCAAATAAAGTTTGAATCAAATATCTTCAATAATATGCCAAAAACTAGAAAGACAAATATCTAAAAATAAAAAAAAGAATATTTAGTTGGATAGAGCTCATTAAAAAGAGTCCAATTATATTTGTTTCATTTCAATCAAAGCTCATTTTAAAATACTTCAAAATTTAAAAATAAATAGGAAAAAATAATATTTAATTATTCTTTTAAAATTTAGCTAATAAAAAATAAAGCATTATGAATTTAATTGAAGTAATATAATAAACATTAAATAAAAGCAATATAGGGACATAGCAAATAAGAAGTAGAGTTTCATTGTAATATAACCAAATAAAAGTAAAGAGCTTGAAGAAAAAAGAAACATTATATGTGAAAGTTGCATTCTAAGACACTAATGATACCAAGTGTAACATACCTGATCATAAAAATGGTATTAATGAAAATGACTCATGAAAGTGTGAAATCTATAGGAAAAAAAATATTCAATATATAGAAATTAATATTTAATCAAATAAAGGTCATGAAGATGAGTCCAATAATGCTTTTTTCATGTCAGTTATATCTTTTTTAAAATTACTATGAATTACAAACTTAAATAAGCATAAATAAAAATAAATTATTACTTTAAAATTAGGTAAACATATAATAAAGATTAAAATTGACAAATAAAAGCCATGTAACATTACAAAATAAAAACATTTTATAAGTTACAAGACAGTAGATTAAAAGTTTCAAAGTAATATAACAATTCAAAGTGAAAAATTTGGAAAAATGAGATAAATTATTTAGAAATAGTGTATGCTAAGATACTAAAGTGATGAGTGTAATATCCTCAATTATCAAATCATGTATGAATTAAAAGATTTCATAAACCATTTCAAAATACTGAAAACTAAAATATCTAAAATTATGGAAATTACTTTTAATTTGATGGAGCACATCATGACAAGTTCAAAGAGATTTATGTCCTATCAATAAGACAACTTTTTGAGTTACATTGAATTACTAAAGTAAATAAGAATAAGTTATTACAAATTATTATTTTAATATTTAGAAAATAAATGTAAAGCTTAAATTAAAAAACTTAAAGCAGCATAATATGACAAGATAAACTAATGTAAAGGTCACATGAAGGAAGACATCATGTTTTATAGTAACATAACCAAATGAAATAAAACAACTTGTAGGAATAAGATAAATTGTACAAGAAATTTGTAATCCAATATACTAAGTAGATTGAGTATAGTATCCTCTATCATTAATATATGTTAAAAAAATGTCCATACTATGTAAAAATCATAGATGATAAAATATTTTAAAAAATAGAAATGAATATTACATTACAAACAACACACCATGACAAGCCCAATGATATCTATTTCATCTTGATCCAACCTCATTAACAATTACTACAAATTATATATTAAATAAATTATTTTTTTGTTTTATAATGTAATGATATCTTAAAGAAAAATTGAGATAAATTGAAGCAACATGATATAATAAAACGAAAGCATCAAGTCACACAAGTGGAGGTTTATAATTATACTATTATATCAAAAATTAAAAACAAAACATTTTATAAAATGAGTTAAATTTTCTGGATACATTACATTCCAAGATAGTAAGGAGATTGAGTGTAACATTCTTGATCATCAAAATTGATTCAACCTAAGATAAATTAAAATGCATGCTAAAATCCTTGCAAAAAAAATTTAAATATAGAGAATAGAATATAAGTTGGAAATAGGTCATGATTGAGTACAATGATGTTTTTTCTAATCACTTAGACCTTAATTTGAATTACTATGATTTACAAAAATAAATAAGCATAAATATAAATAAATAATTATTTTAAAACAAAGTAAACATATATTAAATCTTAAAAAAGAAAAACTAAATCATTGTAGTATAACAAAACAAAAGTGTTGAAAAGCTTATGCAAGAGGAGATCAAAGTTACATAGTTATATAACCAAATGAAAAAAAAAATTGAAGAAATGAGTTAAATTGGACAGGCAAGTTAAATTCTAGTATTCTAAGGAGATCTTATGTCACATTCTCTATCATAAAAAAGTACAATTTAAAATGACTCATAAAATATCTAAAACTAGTAAAAAAAATTTGTAAAAAAAATAAATATATAATTGGATAGAGCACATTGTTACATGTATAATGGTGTTTCTCTCATCTTGGTTAGACATCATTCAAAATTTTCACCAATTACAAAAGTAATTAACCACAAAGAATAACAAAATAGTGTTTTAATTTTAAAGATATATATAATAAAGATGAGTAAGATGAATTAAAGTAGTCTAATATAATGAACTCAAATAGATGTAAAAGTCAAATAAGAAAAAATTTATAGTTTGTTTAGTAATGTACATAATTAAAATTAAAATTTTGAAGAAATTAAATAAATTATATAAGAAAGAAGCATTTAAAGATACTATGGAGTTCATGTGTGGCATCCTTGTTCAGCAAAACATCTATGACTCAGAATCTCTTGTGAAACACACTAGAAAAATAGAAAATAAAATAACTAAAAATATTAAAATTAATATTTAATTGGATATAGCTGATCAAGATGAGTCTAATGATATTTGTTTATTTTAAATATGGGCTCATTTTTTTTTACTATGAATTAAAATATTAGATAAACATAAATAATAATAACTTTTTATTTTAATTTATGTAAATTTATACAAGTTCTAAATTGAGATAAACTAAAGCAACATAATATAACAAAATAAAAGACATATAAAGGTCACATGAGAGAAGACTTAGAGAAATATATTAATATATCAAAATAAAAGAAAAACATCTAAGAAAAATTAAATAAACTATTCAAGAAAGAAATATTTTTAGATATTGAGGACATCTAGCATAAACTCTCAGAGTGTGAAAAAATTTTTGAACGAAAATGTCTTATAAAGTATGTGCATTAAAAATGTTTACATTATCTCAATTAGACATCATTTAGAAACCCTTTGAATTACAAAATTAAAAAAAATAGTAAAAAATTATTTTTAAAATATTGCATAAATTTATAATAAAGTTCAAATGTAGAAAATCAAAGTAATATGAACCACCCAAACTACAGTAATTTTTAGATCACATGAGCAATTAAGTTGTGCTTTAAAGTAGTATAACCAAACCAAAGTGAAATATTTTAAGAAATTAGATTAATTATATAAGAAAATTGTATTTCAAGATACTATGGCAATCAAGTGTAACATCCTCCACCATTAAATAAGAAATAGCTGAAAAAATTTTGCAAACCAAGCAAAAAAAATAACAAAAATTTTTAACATATAAAATAAATGTATAATTGAATAGAGCAAATAAATGAATAATTGAATAGAGCTCATAAAGATAAGTTTAATGACTTTTGTTTCTCCTTGATTGGACCACAATTGAAAGAACTAACAAATTAAAAAAGTTAAATAAATAAAAAGAATAATAAAATTTTACTATAATAGAAAGAAAATATGCATTAAAGTTAAAGTAAGTTAAAACTATAAAAGAAAGTCAAATCAATTTAAAAGTCTCATAATAAGATATTTATGATCACACAAAAATATAACAAAATTAAAATGAAAAATTAGAATAAATGAGGTAAATTGTGTGAGAAAATTATACTTTGATTTGCTAGGGATATTGTGTGTAATATCCTCGATCATCAAATTAAGTACAAATAAAAAAAACTTATAAAGCATACTGAATCCTAAAAAAGATATAAAATTATTAAAATGAATATTATATTAGATGAACTTCGTGTAGACAACTCCAATGATGATTTTTTATGTCAACCGAACCTCATTTTGAATTTCTTTCATATACCAAAAAATATTAAAAAATAAGTTACAAATTATAATTTTAATATTAAGAAGATACATATCAAACCCAAAATTTGATTGATTTAAACAATGTAATGTTACCAAATCAAAACCATTTAAATGTCACTTGAGAAGTGAGTTAGAGTTTTATACTAATATAAGCAAATTAAAGTGAAAAATTTGAAAAAATGTGATAAATTATTCATAAAAGTCACATTCCAAGATACTAAGGATATCGAGTGTAATAGCGTTAAGAATCAAAATAGTTACTAGTTGAATTTTCTCTTAAAGCTTTCCAAAACTATGGGAAAAAACATTCGAAAATATGAAATGATTATTTAATAGTATTGAGCATATTAAGATAAGTTCAACAATGTTTCTTTCATCTCCCTCAGATCTCATTTAGAACTACTATGAATAAAAAAATTAAATATGCAAAAAAATTAATACATTATTCTTTAAATATTGAAGAATTATATATTAAACTAAAATAACATAAATTGATCGAAGTGATATATAAAATCATGAGAATGTTAAGGTCACATGATATGAGATTTAGAGTTACATATTAATATAATTTAATTAAAGAAAAAAATTTGAAATGACATATATTATATAAGCAACTTGTATTTAAAGATACTAAATAGATTAAGTGCAACTTCATTGATCGAGAATTCTAGTAGGAATTGAAATTTCTCTTAAAGTTTGCACAATGTAAGAAAATATTTTAAAATAAAAAAAAATTTTAATCAGAATTACAATGAATAACAAAAAATAAATGCAAAGATTCTTAGAAGATCGAGTGCAACATCTTTGATCATTAAATAATAAATAAATCACATTATCATATAATGCTTGCCAAAAAAATATAAGCATAAAATATTTAGGAATTAAAAAAATTAATAATAAATTTTATAGTGCTCATTTAGATGACTATAATGATGTTTATTTTGTTATGACCAAATGTCATTTAGAATTTCAATGAATTTCCAAAATATATAAGCATAAATAAAAATGAAATGTGATAATTGAAGCAATGCAATATAACTAATTCAAAGCAATGTTGAGGTCACTTAAGAGGATAATTAGGGTTTCATTATAATGTATAAAATCAAAGCAAACATTTTTCAAGAATTGAGATACATAGTACACAAGAAAGTTGCATTCTAAGATGCTGAAGTTATTTAGCATAAAATGTGCCAAGCCATAAGAAAATGAAATTTCTAAAAACATAAAAATAAAAGTTTAATTGAATAGAGTTTGTTGATAGAAGTCGAAATATATTTTTTTTCATCATCATTTAACCTAATTTAGAATTCCTATGAATTACATAATTAAATGCTCCTAAATGATAAGAAATAATTATTTTACTAATAAGAAAAATAATAAAAATACTAAAATGAGATGAATAAAAAGAAGAGATTTCGAGTTTTATTGTGATATAACTTAATCATAATAAGAGATTTAAAATAGGATAAATTTTATGGGAAAGTTTCATTGAAATATACAAAGCAGATGAAGTGTAACAACATCGATCATTAATTCAAGCATGAATCAAATCTCATAAAACATGCTAATACCCTATACAAAAAAAATTTAAAAATTTAGAAATGATGGTTTTATTACAATGAACTCATCAAGTAGAGTCTAACAATATTTTTTCAGTGGTTATCATACCTTATTTGAAATTTTTGTGTATTACTTTTGCAAATAAAGATAAATATTTTCAAGAAACTAATTTAATATTAATTAAATATATACTAAAGTAGAAATTCTATAAAATGAAGAAAAATTATACAATCAAATCAAAGTGATACAAAAGTGACTTGAGAGGAGATTTAGAGTGACATAGGAATATAACCAAACGGAAGAGAAACATTTAAAGAAATGAGAAATTGTTCCAAAAAGTTGCATGCTAAGATACTAAAGAGTCTTTGTGTGACATTCTTGATCATCAAATGTGATACAATTAGAAATATCTTGTAAAGTATGCTAAAAACCTAGGAAATAAAATATGAGAAATTGTAAAAAGTGAATATTTTATTAGATAAAGGGCATCTTCATTAGACATTGTTTGAAATTAATGAAAATTACAAAAGTAAATAAGACCAAATAATAACAACTTATTATTTTAATATTTAGAAAATATATATTATAATTGAAGTGAGAAAAATTGGGGTAGTTTAACATAACCAAATAAAAAATTTATGATGGTCTCATCAGTGGAGAGAATTAGAGTTTCTTAGATGCATAGGCAAATCATTGTAAACAATTTTAAAAAATAAGATAAACTACATTGAAAATTCGCATCACAAGATAATGTGGAGATCAACTATAGCATCTTAAATCATTAAATAAGTTTTTAATCAAAATTCTTTGTAAAGTATATGCATAATTTTTGAAAATAAAATATCTAATATATAAAATTAAATATTTAAATTAATGGATCTCTTTGACATGACTCAATGATGTTTATTTTGTCTTAATTATACAATATTTAATGATTTAGCATATTCTACATGATCTTTTTAGTATCTTGGAATACAAACTTTTAGTGCAATTGGTCTCATTCGTTTAAAGTTTTTTGCTTTGACTTAGATATATTATAGTGAAACAATAATTTTTCTTTATCGTGACCATTACATCACATTGTTTTGGTTATATAAATGTGTAATATTAAAATATAAATTTATTATTATTTACGCTTATTTATTTATCTTATTATTTATGCATATTTATTATGACAATTTTAAGTTATCTTAAACCTAGTTACCTCTATATGTAACAAATACGATTAGACTCATCTTGTCAAGCTCAATCAAATTAAATATACAGTTTGTTTTCTCTTTTAACATTTAATTTTCTAACATTTTTATCCTTTATAAGATATTTTGATTCATATGTAATTTAATTATTGAGGCCATTATACTAATACTCCATAGTGGTAAGTTATACTAGTTAATCTCTGATCATCAAATGTTTCTCATTGGTTTGGCTATATTATAACATAACTTTAAATCTCGTCTTTTGTGATCTTTTCATCACCTTGAGTTGAATATTTCATTGCTTTAGTTTACTTTATTTTAGATTTAACATATATTAACTTAATATTAATATAATAATTTTTTATTAATGTCTTTTATTACTTTGTAAGCTTCTGAAAATGTTAGCAAGTTTTGATTGAGATGAAACAAACACCATTGGACCACTCTCGATGAGATTTAATTAATTAATAATTCACTTTTATATTTTAGTTCCATGTTTTTTCCATTTGTTATAAAACATTTGTAAATATACCTAATATCATTATCATGGATGTTACACTAATTTTTCTTAGTAACTTGATATGCAACTTTCTCATAAAATTTACCTTATTTCTTTGACTTTTTTCCATGATTTTTTATAATATAAGACTCTAATTCTACATATATCTGATCATATCATCAATTTAATTTTGTTATATTACTTTTAATCAATTTATTTGATTCAATTGTAATATATAAAATATTATTATTTATGTTTGTTTCTTTTAGAAATTTATTATAAATTTAAATGAAGTCTGCTGGAGACAAAACAAACATGATTAATCTCAGCTAAACGAGGACTATCAAAGTAAATATTCATTGTTATATATACTTGTAACATTTATTTTCCTTCTTTCCCATGCTTTAATAGATAATCCAATTCAAACTTTATTTGACATCAAGGCTATTACTTTTGGTCTTCTTAGTATTTTTGATACAACTTTATCATACTATTTTTCTTATTTATTCAAATTTATCTCTTTGATTTAGCTAAATTGCCATGTAACTCTTATTCTCCCTTTGTGCGATCTTTAAAGTTTTTTATTTGTTTATATTTCATTACATCAATTTATCACATTTTAAGTTTAACATAAATTTACTTAATATGAAGATATTAATTTATTAATACTTATTTATATTTATTTTTGTTATTCATAGTAATTCTAATTGAGATCAAACTATGAAGAAACAAATATTATTAGAGTCAACTCAACTAGTATATTAATTTTAATATTCATTCTTATATATTTAAAAAGCATTCATGGATTTTGTTACATTTTATTAGTCATTTTAATTTGTATATGATTTGATGATAGAGGATGTTGTACTCAAACTATTTGACATTTGAAAGCAGCTTTTGCATATAATTTATCTTATTTTTTCAAATTTATCCTTTGACTTTTTATAATATGTATTAGCACTAGTTGTACTATCAAGTGAACTTTTAATCATTTTAGTTTGCTTATAATACATTACTTTATTTTATGTTGTTTAGTCTTTGATATATAATTATTTAATAATAAATAATAATTTAAAATTATTTATGCCTTTGTAATAATTCATTATAATTCCAGATGAGGTCAAATTAAGATAAAAAAAAGACCTCATTGGACTCAGCCTATTGGATTATATTCAATTTGATTTTTTTAATTATTTATTATCTAAGGTTTTTTGCATGTTTTATGATGCATTTTGATTCATACCTTTTTCGACAATCAAGGATGTTACACTCAATCTCCTAAGTCTCTTGGAACTCCAATTCTCTCTTATGTGTCTAGTACATCAATTTGTTTTGATTATATTACTTTAACTTATGTGATTTTACCTTTAATATATACTTAATACTAAAATAATATTTTATTTTTATTTTTTTTTTTATTTCGGTAATTTACCATAATTTTATATGTGCTCCAATCTAGAAGAAGGAAACATCGTTCCACTCATCTCGATTAACTCTATATAGTTCGTTATTCTTTTTTCTATTATTTTGATTTTGTTGGATTTTAGTATCCTTTATATTGAATTTAATTCTTACTTGATTTTGTAATCTAAGTTGCTACATTTGATCTACTTAATATCTTAGAATGCCATTTTTGAACAATTGTTTTTCATTTTTTCTAATATTTCACATTTGTTTCTTATATTATGTAATGTTAAACCAACATTTGTTTGACCTTTACAAAACTTTATTTTGTAATATTACATTGCTTTAATTTATCTTATGTTAGTAATAATATATTCTTAGCTAATATTAAAATGACGTTTTATTATTACAAGGTTTTTTACTTTGGTAATACATAGTAATTGTCAAATGTCCAATAAAGATGAAATAGATGTCATTCGAGTCATCCAGATGAGCTTCACAACATTAGTTATAATTTTTTACATTTTAAAAAATTTTGTTTTCAATTTCTTAAGATTATATGTTGTTTTAATTATACATAAATTGGCCATTAAGGGTGTAACACTAGACCCTTTTAGTATCTTGCACCAGAACTTTCTCTTATAATTTATCTCATTTTTTTAATTTTTTTTCTTTGATTTGGATATTGTATTATGTAATTACAAATATTCTTGTTGGTGACCATTAATTCATTTTTATTTGGTTTTATTACATTGTTCAACTTTTTCTCATTTCAACTTCAAAATATCTTTACTTATTCATAAAAAATAAAAATTATTTATGCTTATTTACTTTGTTAATTCCTAGATATTTCAAACAAGGTTCGATCATTATGAAACAATTATTGTTAGGCTTATCTTTATGAGCTCTATTTAATTAAACATTTATTATTATACTTTTCAATATCTTATTTTCTACAATTTTTTACATTTTTACAAAGCATTTTTATTTGAACAAGATTTGATGATCGAGGCTTCACACTTGATGTTGACAATATCTTTGAATGTGACTTCCTCATAATTCTTGCTTGTGTTACTTTTATACCTCTTCGTTTTGGTTATATTATATTGATTTAATTTTTCTTATTTTAATAATACTCTATATTTAATTAATATTTAAAAAATAAATTATTATTTTTATGCTGATTTGTTGTGGTAATTCATAACAATACTTAACAAGCTTTGATCACAACAAAACAAATGTTGTCACTTTTGTCGTGATGAGGTTTATTTTATTAAATATTCGTTTTATATTTTTAAATATGTTGGATTATAGTTAATGGGTATATCTAATAAAATATTAATCATAATAGTTTTAAATGTTTTTTGCTTCATTTTAGAACAATTTAATAGTAATTTCGAATTGAATTTGATTTGATCATAGATGATGTTGCATCTCGATGGTCTTCTTTTCATGGAGTGCAACTTTTCTATATAATTTATTTTATTTTTTAAACAAATTTCTTTTATTTGGTTATATTACTACAAAACTTTAATTCTTCTCTCATATGGCTTTTACATTTTTTTATTTATATATATTACATTACTTACAATTATAAATTTCTTCGAAAATTTGTATTTGCATAACATTAAAATTATAATTTATTGTTATTTATGATTATTTGTTGCTATTTCATAGAAATTATAAATGAGGTGTGATCAAGACATAACAAATGATGTTTGATAAATCTTGTCGTGATTTATCGAATGAAATATTCTTTCATTTTTAAAGATTTTCTCTATGCTTTTGGCATGGTATATGAGATAATTCAACTTGTACTTCATCTTATAATTGAGGCAATTACACTCATTCTCAATATGATGGGTATCATTTCTTCAAATATTTTCCTTTTATTTGGTTTTATTATTATGTAACACAAAACCTGCTCTTCTTTAACCTTAAATATGCTTCGATATGGTTATATTGCATTGCTTTGACTAACGTAATTTCAAATTTAATAGATATTTACATAATATTGAAATATTAATTAATTAGTATTTATGGTGAAATTGTTAATTCATTATAAATCCAATAGAAGTCAAGTTGATGCAAAAGAAATGTCATTTGTATCATGTTGATGAGTTCAATCTAATTAAATAATTATTTTTATTTTTAAGTTTTTTATTTTCTAGGGCTTTAGTATACTTTTAAATTTTAGTTCGTACTTGATGTTAAGTTCGATGAAAAGCTCAATCACCTTAGTATCTTAAAATTCAACTTTTTTTTATAATTTATCTTATTTCTATAAAAATTTTCTTTGATTTGGTTACTTTACTTTGTAACTCTAAATCTCCAATTATGTGTCCATTACATCACTTTGGTTAAGCTATATTAAGTATCTTCAACATATCCTATTTTAGCTTCAATATGAATTAACTAAATGTCAAAGTAATAAGTTATTATAATTTGTACTTATTTATGTTCTCTAAACTTCACTTTTCTTTGGTTGTATTACTATGCAACACCAATTCCACTCAAATTAGACCTTTAAATTGCTTTGATTTTGTTATATTACATTACAAAAAATTATCTGATTTTACATTTAATATATACTCACTTAGTATTTCAATAATATTTTATTTGCTATTATTATTTGAATTGTTAATTTCCACTCATTTGAAATGTGATCTGATTGAGGGTAAACAAATGTCATTTTATTCATCTCGATTTGTTTTATCAAATTAAATGTTAACTTTTACATTATTTTTTACATATTTTATTTTATAAAGTTTTGTTGTGTTTCATAAGCACTTTTAATTTCTATTTGAATTAAGAAATAAAGATTTTAAACTCTATTTCCTTAGTATATCGGGCTACAACTCTAAAGTACCTTTTTCTCACTTTAGTAAATTTTTTGCATTGACTTGGTTATGTTATCTTACTTCAATTTTTCATATTTCAAAATTATTATGTACTCACTCAATATCAATTTGTTAGATTATTATCATTTATGTTTATTTAATTTTGTCTTTGATATTAATTCTAAACCACATTTCATCAAGATGAAGCAAAAGTCATTGAACCACCTCAGTGAGCTCTAATAAATCTAATATTCATTTTTATATTTATAAATATTTTATTTTCTACACTTTTAGCAAGATGTTTTCGGCATTTTGATACCTACAAGATTTGATGATAGACAATATTACACTACATCTCTTTAGTATCTTGGAAAAAAAAAATTTCATACTGTTTGTCTAATATCTTCAAACTGTTTCCCATGACTTGGATATGTTAGTATGAAACTCCAAATCTCTTCTTGTGAGACCTTTAATTTACTTTGATTTTATTACAACACATTGCTTCAATTTATTTAATTTCAGCTTTAGAATATTTTTATTTAATTTTAATAAAGTAATTTATTATCATTTATGGTTATGTGTTTTGTAATTCACACTAAATATAAATGTCATCTTATCAATAAGAAACAAACATTACTAGAGTCATGTCAGAGAGCTCTATTAAATTTAATATTTATTTTTGTATTTTAAAAAATTTTCCTTTTGAGAGTTTTAGAAAGTTTTAGAGTTACTTTGATTTGTACCAAATTCGATGATTTAGAGTGTTAAACTTGACCTCCTTAGTTTCTGGTAAAGACTTTCCTATACAATTAATCTAATTTTCTAAGATTTTTTGCTTTAAATCGATTATATTTCTTTGTCACTCTTAAATTCCTCCCATGTGACCTTTATAGTTGTTTGATTTGATTACATTATAGTACTTAAATTTGTCTCATTTAACCATTGATATATACATATACTTAATTTTAAAATATTAATTTATTATTATTATTGCCTATTTATATGTGTAATATGTAGTGAATCCAAAAGTGTTCAGATTAACTAAAAGCAAGCATTATTACGTTCAACTCGACAAAAATTATCCAATTAAATATTTGTTTTTTATAATTTCAAATATTTTATTCCCTAATATTTTGGGCACCATTTATAAGAAATTCTGGTTGTTACCTTATTTTGTGAATAAGGAAGTTACACTCAATCTCCTTTATTTCAAGTAACGCAACTTTTCTATTGAATTTGTTTTATTTTTTGTATTTTTTAAAGTCTATTTAATTTTATTATCATAGTATTTCCAAACAACCTTCAATAGAAATGAGACAAATGTCATTGCACTATCTCAAAGAGCTCTATTAATTAAATCACCATGTTTATATTTTTTTTGCTATTTCTTTTTATAAAGGATTTTACACATTTTATGAAAAATTTTGATTTGCACCTAATATGATGAGTGAGGATGTCATTCTTGAACTCCTTATATCCTAGAATGAAAATTTCATGCATAAATTATCTCTTTTTGTTGAAAAATTTAGCATTTATTTGGTTATCCTAAAATGAAACTCTTATTCTCCTCAAGCAATATTTACCTCTTTTTTAATTTGGTTATAGTATATTTTTCTTTAATTTATATCATTTTATCATTACTATTATTCTTTGTAAAACTAAAAAAATAATTTAAAACTATTTATGCTTGTACATTTTGATAATTCAGAGTTATTTTAAAGGATATTTAATTGAGAGGAAACAAACTTCATTATGCTCATCTAAAAAATTCTCATTTCAATTAAATATTAATTATTTTATATTTTATATTTTAAAATATTTAGTATTTTAGGGTTTTAGCACACATCAGAAGACATTTTGATTATTGGTTTATTTTACAATCGAGGATGTTACACTCGATATCCTTAGTATCTCAGAATGCATTTTTCTCATGTAATTTATTTGATTTTTCTTATTTAGGTCTTTTATTTTTTTATATTTCAATGAAACTCTATATCTCTTATCATTTGGTATTTACATCGCTTTTATTTGGTAACATAATGTTGCTTCAATATTTCTTATTTTTCAGCTTTAATATAAATTTACGTAAAACTGAAGTAATAATGTTTTGTTGTTAATTCATGTTTACTTTTGTACTTCATAATGATTGGAAATTTGCTCCAAGTGAGGTAAACAAATATCAATGGTGACGTCCCATTGAACTCTATCCTTTTAAATAATTATTTTCATATTCTTATTATGCTTAGCATGATGAGCCCAATTCAATTAAATATTTAATCCTTTATATTTAAAAATATTCTACTTTTTAGGTTTTAACAAACATTAAAAGGAACTTCAATTCTAAAAAGGTTTTAAAATCAAAGTTGTTTCACATGATCTCTTTAGTAACTTAGAATGCAACCTAACCATTCAATTTATCTCATTCCTTAATTTTTTTGACTTGATTTGTTTATATAACAATTTAACTCAAAATGTCTTCACAAGTTCTATCTAATAAAATTTTCAATTTCAAATTTTAGATACTTTTTTTTACATAACATTTCATGTTTTATGAAATATTTTGATTTTTATCATTTTTGATGATCAATGATTTTACACTTGATCTGTTATAACCTAGTAGTGGATCTTTTTCTTGTACTTTATCTCATTTCTTTAAATGTTTTACTTTACCAAAATTATAATACTTCAAAACCACAATTCTCCTTTACTATGTTCTTTAAATCACTTTGATTCTATTATATTATATTTTTTTTAAATTTCTCTCTTTTCTACTTTAATATATATACATAATATTAAAATGATAATTTATTTTTAATTATCTCAACTTTATATTGTTTTTTATAGTAATTCTAATTGATGATTTATTGAGATGAAATAAACATTATTAGACTTGTCTTAATAATCTTCATAAAATTAATTATTCAATTTGGAATATGAATTATTTTTGCAGATTTGGTGTGATCTATGGGAGCGTTCAATTGATGCTTGATGTGACGATTGAGGATACAACACTTAGTCTTTTTAGTATTTTGGAATTCAATTTTCTCATATAATTTATCTCATTTTATTCATTATTTTAGCTTTGATTTCTTTGTCTTACTATGTAACTCTAATCCTTTTCTAGTGTTACATTTATAATACTTTGATATAACTTTATTCCTTATCACTATATACTTTTGTATTTCATTGTAATTCCAAAGGAGGTTCGATCAAGATTACATAAGAATCATTCGATGCCTCTTAACTAGATCTATCCAATTAAACATTTTTTTAATGTTTCAAATATTTTATGTTCTAAGGTTTTGACATACTTTAGTAGTCATCTTTATTTGTCATTGATTTGATGGCTAAGAGTGCTAAACCTGATCTCCTTATCCATAAAAAAAATGCTATCAAAAACTTTATCTTATTAATTTATATATTCATTTTTTACTTGGTTAAATTCATATGTAACTCTAAATCTCCTCTAATGTAATCTTTATGCCTCTTTGATTTAGTTATACTACATTTCTACAACTTAACTCACATCTATTTTAGTGTTTACTTCATATTAAAATATATAGCGTACTATTATTTATCTTTATTTTACTTAATAAGTCATAATAAATCAAAAGGACCACTTATTGAGATGAAATAAATGTATTTATACATGTCCAAAGAAGATTATGAAATTATTTATCAATTTATTTCTTTGACATTTATGAAATAATACTGTTACACTCGGTCTCCTAAGTATCTTGGAATTCAATTACCTTTATAATTTATGCTATCTTTTCAAATTTTTTGCTTTAATTTAGTTATCTTACTATGAACTCTCAATCACCTCATATGTGACATATACACTATTTTAAGTTTGATATATAATATTATTTCATTTTATTGTATTCCAACTTTAATACATATTGGTTAATATTAAAAATAATTATTTATTTTGTTGTTATTTATGCTAATTTACTTTTCTAATTTGCTATGATTTTAAATGTCATTTAATGGAGGAGAAACAAACTTTGTTGGATTTCAATCAATGAACTCTATTAAATTAAATAAGAATTTTTTTAGATATGTTATTCTGTCTTTTCTTTCGTATGCATTATTAGATATTTTAAATTACACTTAATTTGATAATTGAGGTTGTTATGTCAATTATCTTTTGTATCATCGAATGCAACTTTCTTATTTTATCTGATTTCTTCGAAGTTATCAATTACATCTTCTTTTATTACTAGCTAACTTTAAATCTCCTCTCATGTGACCTAGATATCACATTCACTTGTATATATTATATGGATTCAACTTATCTTATTTCTACTTTAGTAAATATTTACTTTGTATTTTAATAAGAATTTAATATTATTTTTTTTTTGAAATCCATAGTAATTCATAATAAGGTCTGATTAACTCAAAACAAACATTACTATACTTGTTGAGATGGGATCTATCCAATTAAATATTGATTTCTACATGTTTGAAAATCTTATATTCTAGGATTTATCTTTCACAATTTAAGAGAAACTTTGATTTGTATTGAATCAGATAATGGATGACTTTACACTCCATCTCCTTAGTATGTTGGAGTGCAACTTTGACAAAGAATTTAGCTCATTTTTATTGATTTGTCTCTTTGATTTTGTTATATTGCTATGTAAATCTCAATATGCTCTCTCATAACCTTTAGATCGCTTTCTTTTGGTTACATTATATTTGTTCAATTTGTCTCGTTTCAACTTTAATATTTATGTAATTACTATTAAAAAATAATTTTTATTATTTAACCATATTATTTTATTAATGTATAGTCATGCAAAAATGAGATCTCATCAAGACAAAAAAAAGGTATCATCAGACTAATCCAAATGAGCTCTATCAAATTAACTATTCATTTCTATATTTTAAAATATTAATTTTTTTAAAATTTTTCATGTTTTATGAGAAAATTTGATTCTTACATAATTTGATGATAAAAGATGTTACAATCAATCTTCCTGATATCATGGAATTTAACTTTCCCATCAATTTATTATATTTGTTTAAAATTTTTGTTTTGATTTGATTATATTACTATAAAACTCTAACTCTCCTCTTTTTATCTATATCTCTTTTGTTTGGTTGTATTACATTTATTCAATTTAACTTATTTTAGATTCAATATATATTTATTTTATATTTGCATAACTATTCAATATTATTTATGCTTATTAATTTGGTAATTCAAAGTAGTTCAATAAAAGAAGTCTGATCGACATGAAACAAACATAGTTGGTGTCATCTTAATGAGTTATATGCAATTTAATATTTTAAAATTTTAAATTTTCTATAGCTTTAGTAGGCTTTAGGAGATATTTTTATCAATTTCGTATTTGAAGATCAAGAGTGCTACACATAGGCTCCTTTGTGTATTGTAATGTAACTTTCTTAAATAATTTAAATTATTTCTTAGAAGTTTTTTCTTTAATTTTCTTATAATACTATGAAACCCTAATTCTATTCTTGTGTCACATTTGCATCATTTTGATTCACTTAATGTGCATTGTATTAATTTATTTAATATTTAATTTTTGTATATATTTTTTAAAAACTTATATAATAATTTATTGTTATTAATGCTTACTTTCATTTTTCCATCTAATGCAAACATGTTCTAATCTCAATAAAATAAATGTCATTGTGTTAAACTCAATGTTTTCAACCATTTTAAATACGCATTTTAAAAATTTTTCATTATATGAATTTCAAAGTTTTTTGGCATGTTTTAGTTGGTATTGATTCATTCATGTTTTCATGATCAAGAACGTTAAACTCGATGTCCTCATTATCTTTTGTTGGAACTTTTCCGCACAACTATTCTCATTAATTCAAATTCTTGACTTTGATTTGGCTAATTACCTTGCAACTCCAAATATCCACTAGTGTGACCTTTACATTGCCTTTATTTTTATATTATATTACTTCAAATTATTTTATATTAGCTTTAACATATATTTACTTTGAACAAAAATAATAATTTATGATTATTTATCATTATTTATTTTGCTAATTCATAGTTATTACAAACATGGATTAATAGAGATGGAACAAATGTTGTTAATCTTCTTTGACGAATTCAATCTAATTAAAAATTCTTTTCTATATTTTAGATATTTTATTTTTAATAGTTTGAATTCTTTTTGTGAAAGATTTTGTCATATATGATTTAGTGATTAAGGTTGTTATACTCGATTCTCATTGTATATTGGATTTTAGCTTTTCTAGACAATTTATCTATTTCACTTCATATTTTGCCTAATTTAGTTATATAGCTATATATAACTCATATTCTCCTCCTATGTGATCTCTTCATCATATTTATTTTGTAACATTTGATTGCACAATTTATCTAATTTTAGTTTTAATAAATGTTTTCTTATCATTTATATAATAATCTATTATATTTACAATAATTCCCAATGAGTTTTCATTGGAATGAATAAATGTTGTTAGACTTATCTTGATTTGCTCTATCTCACTAAATATTTATTTCTATGTTTTTAAAATAATTATATTATTTTGTCCTATTTTATATATCTAATTGGATGATCAAGGTTGTTATAATCGATCTCTTGGGCATCTTGGAGTGCAACGTACACATGCAATTTAGCAAATTTCTTTGAACTTTTCTTGTTGATTTGCATATATTAACATGAAACTTTTATTCTTATATGGTGTACCTTCATGTCTAGTGAATATTGTTTTATTATGTTACCTCAATTTACAACTATTTTTACTTTAATATATCAGTTATTATTATTAAAATAATAATTTTTTATTATTTAAATTTTTTTAATTTTCTAATTCATAGTAGTTCCCAATGTGGTGTATTCAAAAAGAAGTAATCATAGTTGATCTCGTGTAGACACACTCTATTAATTCAAAAAAATTAATAATTTTAATTGTTTTAATTTTGAATGTTTTTGAATGGTTCACAATTTTTTAAATTTTTGGATCAATTCAAGATTAAGGATGTTACACTTGGTGTCTTTTGTATTTTGGAATGCACTTGTCTTGTATAAGTTAACTCAATTCTTCAAATATTTTGTATTAATTTTGTAATATTACAATTAAATAAAAATTATATACTCATGTTACCTTTATATCTTTTTGGCTTGATTATATTAAATTATTTGAATTTTTCTTGGATAATTTTTATTTATATTTAATTAATATTAAAATAATTAATTTTTATGTTTATTTAACTAAATAATTTTATGTTTTTCAAGCAGAGATCTGATTATGGTTGAGTAGAGATTGTTACACACATTTCAATGAGCTTGATGTAATTCAATATTCATTTTAATTATTTTTAGATATTTTATTTTTTAAGGACTTGATATGCTTTTCGAGGAATTTTTATTTTTACTTGATTTGGTGATAAAAGATGTTGCACTTGATGACTTCAATAACTTAGAATGTAAAATTATTATATAATCAATCTCATTTATTTAAATATTTTGCATTTTATTGATCATATTACTATGTAAGTCTAAATCTCCTCTCTTGTGACCTTTATATTTTTTTATTCTTGTTATAATATATTGCTTCAAGTTATCATATTATATTTTCAATATATATTTATTTAATATTGAAATAATAATTTAATATACTTATGTTTATTTATTATGATAATTTTATGTAATTTTAGAAGTATGATAGATTGAAACAAATATCATTGGATAGGTCTCGACGACCTCTATTGTATTAAATATTCATTTCTATACTTTTAAAAATTTTACTTTCTAAAGTCTTTTCTTTCTTTATTACACATCTTGGTTATAACATAATTAACAATCAATAATGCTAAACCTGGCCACCTTAGTACATTGGAATGCAAGTTTTTCATACAATTTATCTTTATTTTGAAAATTATTGTTTTTTGTTATATTAATATGGAACACTAATTCTCATCTGGTGTGACCTTTAGGTTTCTTTGATTTGGTTATATTCTATTTCCTCAATAAATGTCCTTTTAATATTCTTACAAATTTAAGTAATATGAAAATATTTTGTCATGATTTATTTTTTTTACAATTCATAGAAATTCTAAATGAGATTCATTTGAGATTAAAAAATGCCATTAGAGTTGCTAAAATACCACCATTTAATTAAATATTCATTTTATACCTTTTTTTATAATTATATGATTTAGGGTTTTGGCATGCTTTGTAAGTTTATACAATTTATACTTGATTTAATGACCAAAGATGCTACACCAAATCCTTTTAGTTTCTTGGAATACTATATCGTCATACAATTCATCTCATTTCCTCACATTTTTTGCTTTGGTTCCATAAAATTACTATGAAAGATTAAATTTCTTATTCTATCAACTCAACAATACTTTCAAATTTTTTTATTACATTGCTCTAATTTATATAATTACAATATTAATATATGTTTACTTCATATTTGAATAACAATTTATCGTTATTTATGCTTTTTTTTCTTTTGTAATTTATAGTAATTCCAAATAATGTCCAACAGAAAAAAAATAAAAATTGTTCAAATTTTCTTAGAAAACTCTCTCAAACTAAATATTCATTTTTATATTTTAATCAAATTACTTTTTAGGTTTTTTGTATTACTTTTTTTATATTACTTTATAATTCTAAATTTTATCTCTTGTGACCTTAAAATTACTTATACTTTTTTATATTATATTACTATAATTTGTCTTACTTACATTTTGAGATAATCACAACATCTAGTGTAACATCCTTAATCATGAAATTGGATACGACAAAATACTAAAAAAAGGAGAAAAACTTTAAATGAAAGTTGTATTCGAAGATACTAAGGATATAAAGTTTTCATCCTCTATTATCAAATAAAAAATGAATCTAAATTACTCATAAATTTTGCTAAAATCATAAAAAAAAATATTTTTAGAAATAAAAATTAATGTTTAATTACAATCTGCTCATCGAGATGACTCTAATGACATTTATTTCATATCTCTATCAAACCCTTTTCAGAATTAGTATAAATTAGCAAAATGAAAGAACAATAAATAATAATAAATTATTTTCTTAATATTAAGTAAGTATATATTAATGTTGAAATAAGATAAATTCAAAAACTTTTAAGAAATAAGACTAATTATAACAAAACGTTGAATTTTATGGTACTAAAAATATTGATTTAACATCCTTGGTTATTAAATACAGTATAGAAATAAATGCGTCATTAAACATGCCAAAAAAATTTAAAAAAATGAATTTTTTAGCGAATAAAACTCATCAGGACAAGTTAATAACCTTTGTTGCTTCTTGGTTAGATCTAGTATAGAATTGCTACGGAAGGCCAAAGTTAATAAAAATAAAAAAGATACATTACTATCTTAATGATAAATAAATAAATCTTTAAACTAAAATGAGATGAATTAGTGAGGTTTAGTAAAATAAATAAAAACACAATAATCCTAAGATAAGACTAGTTTTCAAATTACATAGTACTATAACGAATGCTATGCATAGAAAAATAAAGGAATGAAGTGAATTGGGTAGGAAAGTTCAATTCCAAGATGTTTAGGAGATTAAGTGTAATATCTTGATTATCAAATTAATTAAAAATAAAAATCTCTAATAAAATATGTTGAAACCCTATGAAATTAAAAAAAATTAAATTATAAAAATGAATAGTTAATTTTATAGAGCTCATTAAGGCAAATTTAATAAAAATTTTTCACCACATTTGAACCTTTTTTGGAATTTCTACAAATTCCCGATGTGAACGAGCCTAGTTAATAATAAGTTATTATTTTAATAATAATAATTAATTATATTTTAATGTTGAAATATAAAAAATTAAATAAATGTATTATAACCAAAGGTAAGCGATGCATGTGTTTCTTGAGTGGAGATTTAGTGTTACATAGTAATATAATTAAATCAAAGCAAAAATATTGAAAAGTGAGTTAAAATCTTCTAAAATAATGTCCTGCAAGATAGAAAAAGAAACCAAGTATAACATCATCGATAATCAAATTTGTGTACATAAAAAATCCTTTTAATGATTAAATATTAATAATCTTATACAAATATAACAATACTAATTTATTTTCATGCACTCTACTTATGTTTCGTTTAATAAGATTTATGATTTTGAACTTTATCACTCTTTTTATGTATGTTTTTGGCAATTCTTATATGAAATCAACTTAAAATAAATCTATAAGATTAAACATGCTTACAAGGGCTTCCCCCTTTTATGTTCAAAAGGTAAAAGGATACACAATAGAACTATGGATATGCATTTATATGTTCTAACAACTACACTTAATTCCAAATCGATAAACTACTTGTTAAAAATTCTAACTATAAATACTAAAAGAGTTTGCTTATAGAAATTATTTGTAATTTTAACACAATGTTATGGACTAACAAAGAATTTTTATTTCATTACTCTAAATCTCTTTCATAACATCATAATAACATTCTAGTTTTTATCCAAAAAATTATTTCTTTATTCTTAATTAAATAATGACCAAGGATATAGTTAACTAATAAAAAAGTTAACTTCCTCTCATTTTTTAGTACTATACTCTCCTCCTTTCATAATCACTCAAGTGGGTTAATCATACTTAAGAACAATGCAAGATTGTGAAAAGTTTTAATAGATAATGATTTGGCAAAAATAATCTTTTATTGTTACAAGCAATACTACATTTCAAAATTCATCTATAACAAGGTGAAATAATAGATTAATAATTTGTCAAAAGTTTTCTAATTTTTTTAACAAATCTTTAGGTTTTACACATTATTACCTATTTCCTTAATTTCTAATAAACCCTTTAAGATCTTAACATATATGAACAATATCTATCAAATTAAGCTCCAAGTTGAACTCTTACAAATTCTATCTTTGAATTCGTAACTTACATCATTCCAAAAAAAAATTTCACTTACCTTACATGTAATCATTAATTCAATAAAATGCATATAACATTAACGATGCCCTAAATAGATTCATATTCCTAATATCAACAACTTAATAATCCATGTAGAAAACTATGTTAATCTAGTTTTTTCGTAATAACAAATAAAAAATTATCATAAATCTTGATACCATCATCTTCCTAAAGCTCATCTAACAAAGCTAGCATTTGACATCAAGCTATATATAAAAACATGATCTATTAAATTTTTCTAAAGAAATATTAAATAGTTCTTACAAAGCTACTAATAAGATTAAACAATTTATCTTAAAAATAAAGACCACATACATTTTGCAAGTGAGTCACACAAACTCATAAGGCAAGTTTTGTCTCTATAGGACCTAATTATGGAGATAAACAAAAACAACTACCTAAGGTTTAAATTTAGGAACTCAAAATATCAATTGTGATAGTGTGTGATTGAGGTGCTTTTGTAGAAGTATTTTCAAACATGTTCCCTTAGAAATCCATACATATTTATCTTGCTTTAAATTGATGGATTTTTTAACTCAATAATCATAAGAAATATGTCCATGTCGATCACACTAATTGTATACAACTTAGGATTTAACATAAAAAGAAAAAGTATGCAAACTAGTATTATTTATATCATATAGTTATATGATGATGAATGTTTATGAGTACATGAAATAAAATAAATTATATTATCATTCACACACACACACACACACATATATATATATATATATATATATATATATATATATATATATATATATATATATATATATATATATATATATATATATATATATATATATATATATATGAAAATTTCAATCTATATTTTTGAGTCAAATAAGATGTAACTTTAGAATTTGTATTCATAATACCATTATTTCTATTCATATATGTTAAAGGTAGAGCATGTATAGGAACATATGAATGAGGAAAAGAAGTAGAAGAACATGAAGGTATACTAACAAACATTTGTTGTAAATCATTTGACTCTTTTTTTTACCAAAACAATATTTGTTATGTTTTCTCTTAAAATAAAATTTTCTTTTCTTAAAGAAATATTTTTACATTCAAAAAATCAATACATGAATTGCCTAAGGCTAAAGATGTCTCACATTCATCAAATTTACGTTGCAAGGTATGTAAATTAGTAGCATTCATAAGTAAATCACTTTAAAGTTCATTTCTAATTTTAAGCTCATTATATTGTATTTCTAATAAGTAAACATGATGCTTTTCTTTGTCATATTTTACTTTAAGTCTAATATATAACCCAATCAATTTCTTATGCATAACTATAAGTTCATCCAAAGAAATAATCAATTCATCATCACTAACAATGTGATTATCATTATTAGAGAAGGAAATATGTTATGCACCTTAGAATAAAGAGCTTGCTCTTGAGGTGCATAGAGCTTCTCTCTTCTTCTTTCTCTATTCCATTTTTTTTTATTTCTCATTTGCTTCTTATCTTGGGTAGGAAACATATCCTATTTTTCATATAAGGTTTCTAGTTTCTATGTAACCTCAAAAAAAAATTTTAGATGTTAAATATTAATTATAATTTATTGCAACATTGTAAAATAAAGATAATTCATTTCTTTAGCATTTGTGCGCCTTAAACTTCTATGTTATTAAACAAAATCATTTGAAATAATAAACAAATTTTAAATGAAAACCATAAATAAAAAATATTTAAAATAAGTGTTTTAAAATCATTTTTCTATAAAGCAAAATTTTGACCTTCAAACATAGGTGGATCCATGTAGTTAACAATATAAGTAATAATTCACTACCAAACAAGAAATGAAAAAGATGAGATCTTATTCTAGGAATATCATCCCTCAAAATAACCTATACTAATACCACTTGATTTAAGTTATGTCAAGGTAATACACAAGAGGGGAGGCAAAGTTGTACTTTTAAAATTTATGCTTAATAAAAATAATTTTGATAAATTTTTTTTATATGTTTTTTAATTTAATATCATTAAATAGAGAAATATAATAAATTATATAACAATAAATAATATAAAAGTGAAAAGAGATTTTTAGGTGGTTTGATCTAACCTGTGCCTACATCCACTCTATTTAACCTAATCAAGAATCCACTAGCAAAGCAACTCTCTTTCATTGTAGTAGGTAGAGGTAAAATTTTATAAACTACACTTATTTATCATAGTAGGTAGAGGTTCACTATCATAACCTCAACTATAAAATTTACATTACTAAAGTGAAATACAAAATAATAATTAGCCATAATATTTTATTATTTACTTGTAATAGTACATATAGCACAAGTCTATGAATTAGGATGTGAAGATATGAATACACATATGAAAAAAGTTGGAACAATATAAAGGATTTTGTTTTGAAATATTAAATCCAAAGAATATATCAAAATGAATTAACATTATTAAAAAAATGGAAACAATAAAGAACTTTCTCTAATATTAATGTTTTCAAAAAAAATAAAAAAGGATTGAGGAAATAAATGATCAATTTTAAAGAATTCACTAATAAGATGTGCAATCGAAGAAAATGTTGATATAAGAAAAAAGAAAATGAGTTGCAAACATGACTCCAATGTTGAAACTAGATTATAAGTTTTAGTTTTGCACTTCCTCTTCCCAAAATATTGATATATCAAGTTTAATTCATTAATCCTTTATCATTTAAGACTCCTATATTTATATTACAATATTTTAGATGAAAATAAATTTTTTTTAACGACTATAGAGGTCACCTAAAGTAGCCATTACAATTCGGTGTTCAAAACAAACATAAACATCTTTTTGAAACATTGATTATGATAGGAACAGTGATTGCCATCTGATCTGGGAGGACAAAATAGGAGCTACTCAATCAAAAAAATAAATAAAGTGTCCATATCTAATTCAAGTGAGATTAGATCTGGATCCTTAGATCTCACATGCTAGATAAATGGTATTGATGGGCAAGAGCATTATTCATATTGGTAGAGACAATCTTATTCATTTAATTAAGCTTCATGGATGGATGGCTAGATGAAATGTATTACTCACAAATGTAGACAAGCTCATAATTGTTTGATTAGGATTTACATATATGTTGTAAGATGAAAATTACTATTCAAAATGAAAAAATTAATCTGATCCATTTGATATAGCTAGTTAGATGAATGGTTTGATGGAATTTACCTTTCATAAAGGTGAGTGTGATTCTAATTGTTTGATCACTAAAATGTGTAATTAGATGGCTGTAGTTTGCTCTAGTCTAGAAGCAAACAAATCTAATTTTTAGACCCATTACAAGCTTTTACATGATATTTACCATTTATAATACTCTGTCATACATAAAGGTTAGCCTAATGGGCTTTGTTATCTCTTGGTACTCTTAAGAAATAATGGCCCAAGTCACCTATATTTATAGATCTGACCTAATTTGATTCTATTACTTAATATTTCACGAGTCTTCCTAATATGTTATGCCTAATCTTGCTCAAGAGTTATTTCTTAACCTAATTTAATCCACTAAGAATTGGGCTTGACTTGACTTGGTATATTCTATCTCCTAGCCAAAAGCTCATCAAGGGTTATTACCAAGATGCAGTTTGGGCCACTTGGTCTCTAAACTTTGGGCTTAATCGTGTGTGTGCGATGTTAGATCAAATTTTTTTAAGTCATCTTTTAAATATTAATTATTTTTTACTTTTAAAATATTTTTTAGCTATTAAAGTAAATGAAATTTTCTTAAGTACTAAAATAATAGTGCACCAAAAAATAATGATCGTGTGAGGGAACAAATGGTATTATGTTACCTAATTATGACACTTGCAAACATGTGATAGGATAAACAATCAAACCAGTAGATATTTTAGAGATGAACTCTTAATGGTCAGATACTTTACCAATAATATGATCAATATCGTTTTGATAAGCCATTTAAGCTACAGTTATCACATGGTCATGATTACATCTTTACATTACTTTACTTGTGGATTTTTGTGTGACACATTATATTAAAATTATCTAATTAATTAAGGCTATAAGATCTTAAGATAATGATTTGAAAGACACTCAAGAATTGCAAAAAGGAAACAAATGCAATTATTTTATTCCCATAAAATAGATGCCTTCATAACCAATAGTAAACACCAATGCAGGTGCATGTGCATTTTGTGTTTCAACATGTGTGTGCATTTGCACATCATTGTTTTGTGCATGTGATTGTATCTGTGTGTGCATATTTGTGTGTGTGCTTATATGTGTGTGTATGATTGCATATGTGCATTAGTGTATGAGTGTCCTTATGTAGATTTGTGTGTGCATGTGCTTTAGTGTGTGTGGGGTGGGGGGTATGTGAGCATGCACATGTGCATGTCTATACATAAAAGTGTATTTGTGCATGCAAATTAGGACGTGCATATGTGTGTGTTTGCATGTTTATGAGTGTGTGTGTGTGTGCATTCAAGAGTGTTTATGAGACTTTGTGTGTGAGTCTGTCTATGCATGTTTGATCATGTGTTAGAGTGTACATGTGTATGCGTATATGCATGCATATATGTTTGTGTGTTTGTGCATGGATATGCATGTGTGCATGCATATATTTGTGTATGCATGTGTTGCTGCATGTGTGTGTGTTCATGTTTTTAGTGTGCATGCATTGTGTGTGTGCATGAGTGTAAGTGTTTACATGTTTTTGCATGTGTATGTGTATGTGTGTGCATTTGTGTATGTGATTGTGATGAGTGTGCATGTGTGTGTGTAGGTGCATCTATGTCTGCATGTGAGCATGTAAGCTCATGTGCATGCATGTGCATGTGTGAGTTCCAGTGCATGTACGTGTGTGTTCATGTGTATTCTTATATTTGTTCTAGTGTATATGCCTATTCATGTGCTTATGTGTGTGATTATACATGTGCTTGAGTGTGTGTGTGTCTGTGTAGCTGTGCATGTGAGTGTACGTGTTTGTGTGCACATTTGTATTAGTGTTTGTGCACTTGAGTGTGTGTTTGCATACATGCAAGTGTGTGTGTATGCATTTTAGTGTGTGCATACGTGCAAGCGTTCGTGTGTGTACATGTAGTTATGCATGTGTGTGAGTGTACTCATATCTATGTTTGTGTGCATGTGTGTTCCTATGAGTGCGCATTTGTATGAGTGTATGTGTTTGTGTGCATGCATGTGTGTGTATGTACTTACATGTGTATACAATTGTGTATGCATGTGTGTAAGCTTGTGTGCAAGTTTATGTGGGCATTAGTGTGAATGTTTTCTTTGCATTTATGTGTGTGAGGATGAGCATATGTATGCATGTGTTTATGTTTGTGTATGTGCGTGTGTGTGTGTGTATATGTAGGTGTGTGTGTGCAGGTGCGTGTGATTCTACATGGGTGTCTACTTGTGTCTTAATGTGTTCTTGTGCATGTGTGTGTAAGTGTGTACGTGTGTGGATGTGCTTGTGCATTTGTGCAAATGTGTGTGCATGTGTATATGCATGAATGTGCATGAGTGTGTGACCATGTGTGTGTAGGTTGATGTGTGTGTGTGCATGTGTGAAAGTGTATGTTTATGTGCATGTATATGTGTGTATGTATGTATGTGTGTTTTTGATCATGTGCGTGTATGTGTACTTGTGCGTGTTAGTGCATATAAATGTTTTTTTGTATGACCAAGCATGTAAGTATATATTTGTGTTTGAACGTGTGTGTGTTTGTGCATGCATGTACTTGTGTGTGTTCATGTGCATGCTAGTTTATGTGTGTAGAAGTGTGTGTGTGTGTGTGTGCATGTGCATGTGATTGTGTGGATGTGTGCGTGCGAGTGTGTGTTGGTTTATGTGCATGTGCTTATGTTTGTGTGTGCAGATGTGTGTGTATGTGCTTGTGTGTGTGAGTGCATGAAGGTGTGCTTGTGTGTGCACATTCATGTACGTCTACTTGTGTGTGTGGGGTTATGCATGGGTGTGTGTGTGTGCATGTGAGTTTTTGCGTGTGTCTATTTATGTGTTATACTTATAAGTGTGCATGTGTGTAGATGTGGGTGTATGTGTGTGAGTTCATGTGCCTATGTTTTTGTGCACTAACAAGTATGTGTATGATTTTGTGTTTGTATGTGCACATATGTGCTTGTGATTTTGTGAGAGAGAAAGCATATGCATGCATGTTCTTGTGTGATTGTGTATGCATGTGTGTGTGCATGGGTATGTGTAGCTGTACACATGCAAGTGTGTAGGTGATTGTGTGTGTTAATGTGTGTGCACATGTGTACATGTTTGAGTGCATGAGCATGCATATGTGTGCATTTGTATGTGCTTGCTTGTGTATGTTTATGTGTGCATGCATGTTGTGTGTGTGTGTGTTTGTGCATCTAGAAGTGTATGTGTCTATGGGTATGCTTGTGCATATGTATATGTGTGCTTTTGTGTGTGTGTGTACATGTGGGTGAGTCTTCATATACACACTTGTATGCATGTGTGTGCATGTGTGCACCTTTTTATGTATGCATGTGTGTATGTCCTTGCATGTGTATATGTGGGTTCTTGTCTGTGTGTATGAGTGTGTTCATGTGCGTGCGTTCGTGCAACCGTGTGTGTGTCCTTGGGTATATATTTGAGTGTGTGTGTGAGAGCATGTTTTTTTAGTGTGTGTGCCTATCAGCATGAGTGCAAGTGCATGTATGCTTGTGTGTGTCTAAGTGTGCATGAATGTGTATTTGCCCATATGTACTTTTGCATGTTTGTGTGTGTTGTGCATACATGTGTGTGCATGCATGTGGGGTTTGGGTATGTGTGTATGTGTGCATATGTGTGTGTGTGGACACACAAATGTGTATATGTGTGTGTGAGTTTTTATGCTTATGTGTGAGTGTGCATGCACATGTGTGTACTATGTGTGTACATGTCTGTTAGTGCATGTGCATATGTTTGTGTGTGTGACTTTGTGCAAGAGTGTGTACGTGTGTTTGTGCAAGTGTGTGTGCTTGCATGCATATGCATGTCTAAGTGTGTTTGTATGTGTGTGTATGTGTGTGCATTTGTGTGAGTTTGTGTGTGTATGCATGTGCATGCATGTTTTTGTGTGTGTATGTAAGAAAATGTGTGTGCATATCTACATGAGTGCATGTATGTTCTTGTCTATGCCTATGCATGCACACACATGTTTGTTTATTAGTGAGAGGGTGCATGTGTGTTTACATATGTTTGGGTGTGTTTGTGTGTATTCATAACTACATGTGTATGTGTTCACGTGTGTGTGTGTATGTGAACATAAATGCATGTGTGAGGACATGGTTGCTTTATGTGTGTATGTGTGTGAATGTATGTGATTGTGTATGTGTGTGCATGTGCATGCATGTATGTATGCATGTGTTTGCATGTGTGTGCTTGTGTGAACATCTGTGTAGGTGTTTGTATTTAAGTGTGCATGTGAATGTGTAAATGTACATGCACACGTGTTTGCACATGCATATGTGTGTGTACATGTCTGTGTGTCTTGTGCTTGTGTGTGTGTGTCCATGTGTTTGTACATGTATGTGTGTGAGTATATATGTGAATGCATGCTTGAGTAATGGAATGTGCGTGTGTGTCAGCATGTGTGTGTGTGTGCATGCTTCTTTTTGTGTGTGTGTCTATGTATGTTTGTATGTGTGCACATGTGTGTGAATGTGCATATATGTATGTGCATACATTTTTGTGTTTGTGGGTGCATTTGTGCATGTGTATGTGTGCATGCACTTGTGTGTGTATATGTGTATACATGTGTGTGTGTTGTGTGTTTGTGCATGTGTACATGCATGTATAGAGTGTGTGGGTTCATTTGTGTAATTCATTTGTGTGTGTGGGTATTTTTGTGTATATGTCTTCATACTTATGTGTGTATCTACGTCCATAAGTGTGTCTGCATGAGTGTGCATGTGGGCATGTGTGTGTGTATTGTGCATGTTCGTGTGCATGTGTGTGTCTATGTGTAAGTGTTTATGCATGTATTATGGGTGCATTGATGTGTTTGTGCAAGTGCATAGATACTTTTATGTGTTCATTTATGTGTACCTTTGCTAGTGCATCTAAGAATGTGCATGTGATCATGTATGCATATGCATATGCATGTGTGTGCATGTGTGAGTGAGTTTGCAATTATGGACAGGTACATGTGTGCATGTGTGTACATGCATGTGTGTGCATATAGGAGCACATGTGTGTGTGCAAGTGTGTTCATGCTTATGTTTGTGGGTATGTGTGCGAATGCATGTGTTCATATGTATGTGTGTGTGAGTAGACTAAGTGTGCATGTTTATTTATGAGTACATGGTTGTGGATGGTCATGTTTGTGTGTGTGTGCATGTGTAGGCTTGTGTGCTTGTGTGTGCATGTGTGAGTGTGCATGAGTGCATGTGTGTATGTGTGTGTGTGTGTGCATGTGCGTGTGTAAGTATGTTGGGATGTGTGATTGTATGTACATGTGCATGTGCATGTGTGTTTATGTATGTTAATATGTGTATGTGTGTGTGTGCATGTGTGCATTTGTACTTATGCAAGAGTGTATGTGTGCATGTGTGAGTGTATTTGTAAGTCCATGGTTATATTTGTATGTGTTCATGCATACATGTGTGTGTGCATGTACGTTTTTGTGTGGGTGTATGTGTGTGTGTGTGAGTGTGCAAGCAGATGCTTGTGTGTGTGCATGCTGCATGAGTGTTTGCATAAATCTGAGTGAGCATGTTTGTGTGTGTGCATGTGGGTGTGTGTGCGTGCAAGCTTGCCTACATTGTGCACGTTTATGTCAGTGTGAGTGCAAGTGTTTATGTGCACATCTACATATGATGCTTGTGTCTATGTGTGTGTATTTGCACGTACATATTTGTGTGTGTGTATTGTCCTTATGTGTGTGTGATGGTGCCTATGGGTGTTCATCCTATTTTGTGCATATATTTGTGGGTGTGTGCATGTGTGTCTATGTGCACACGAACACATCTGTGTCATGTGTGTGTGTCTGTGTTTGTGTGTGTGTGCATGTGTATGCATGTGATTATGCATGTGTGTGTTCATGTGTATTTTCATGTGTATATTCATGCTTTTGTCTAGACGTGTGTGCTTATGTGCATGTGCATGTGCTTGCTTGCTTGTCTGTATGTGCACTTATGTGTGCATATGTATGTGCATGTACAAGTGTGTATGTGCAAGTGTAATTGTGTGTGTGCATCTGTAAGTTTGTGTGCATATGAGTGAGCATATGTGTATGTAAGTGTGGTTGCACGAGTATGTGGGTACATGTGTGTGTGCATGTGTGTACATGCTTGTGTGTGTGTGCATGTCTGCATGTATGCTTATGTGCATGTATGGCATGTGTGTGTTTGTGCATGCATATGGGTGTTTGTGTGTGTGTGCATCTGTTTGTGCTCATGTGCAGGTGTGTGTGTATGTGTGTGTGCATATATTATTGTGTGTGTGTGTGTGTGTTTGTATATACATTTATGTTTGTGCATGTGTGCACATGTGCATGTGTGCGTGGGTTCATTTGTGCATTTGTGCATGTGTACTCGTGTGTCGTTTGGTGAGTGTGTGCCCATGTGTGTGTGCGATTTTGTGTGTTGCATGTGTGTGGAGGAGGAGTGTGTGTATGGGTGTGTGAGTGTGTGTGTGTGCATATGTGTTTGAATACAAGTTTGCACATAGATGTGTGAGTTTGTCTATGTGAGCACACATGTGTGCATGTTGTGTGTCCCTATATGTGTGTGCATGTGTGTATATATGTATGTGTGAGCATGATTGTTCATGTGTGCATATGTGTGTTCAAGTCTGTGTGTGTCAACCTTTGTGTGTGCATGTGCATGCATGTGTGTGTGTGCATGTGTGTGTTTGTATGCATGCTTATGTAGGTATATTTGCCTGTGTACATGGGCACGTGCATGTATGTGTGTGTATGTGCCTATGTATGCATAAGAGCTTGTGTCTATGCACATGTGTGTATGCATGTTTGTGTGTGCACCTTTTGGCATGCATGTGAGCATGAGTGTTGATGTGACAATGTGCATGTATGTGTATCTTTGTGTGTATATATGTGCATTTGTGTGATGTGTATTTGTGTGTCTGTATATGTGCATGTGTTTAAGTGTGCATGTACATGTGCTTGTGCATGTGCATGTCTGTGCATCCAAATGTGTGTGTGGTCATGTGTGTTTGTGTGTGTGTGTTCATGCATATGTGCATGTTTGAGTCTGTGCGCCTACGTGCTTGTGTGTGTTTATGCATGTGTGGTTGTATTTGTATATTTATGTGTGCATGACTACGTGTGCCTCTACACCCAAGGGTGTGACTATTTATGGGTGTGGGTGTGTGCATACGTATGCATGTGCATTTGTGTTCACATATGAGTGTCTATGTGTGCATACATAAATGTGCATATTTATATGTGTGTACAAGTGCATGTGAATGTTGTGTGTATGCATGTGCATTTATACATGAGTGTGTGTTTATCTATCTCTATGTGATTGTGTGTTTGTATGTGTGTAAGCATTCTTGTGTGTGTGCATGTGTGTGTGTGTGCTTGCTTGCTTGCAACTCTATGTATTTGTGTGTCTGTGAGTGATTGTGTGTGCTTGAGTTTGTATGCATGTGTGCATGTGTAATGTGTGTGCATGTTCGTGTGCATGCATGTATGTCTGTATGTGTGTGTGTGTGCATGATTATCTAACTTTGTGTGTATGTGAATATGTGCTTGTGTGTGAGTTTTGTGCATATGCGTTTACATACATGTTCATGTGTGTGTGTGCGAGTGTTTGTGGGTGCAAGTATGTTATTGCATGTGTTTATGGATGTGTGTGTGTGTCATTATGTGCATGTGGGTGTGTATGTGTGTGTGTGTGTCTGCTTATGTGTGCATGCATATGTCTATGTGTGCATGTGTATATGTGTGTGTGTGTTTGCTTATGTGTGTATGTGTGCATGTGTGTGTCTATGTGTGTGTTTGTGTGTGCTTTTGTATGTGTGTACAAGTGCGTGCATGTGTTTGTGCGTGTGCAAGTTTGCATGTGTTTGGGGAGGGGGTGAGGCCTATTTATAAGAGTCTGTGTATGTGCATATGCATGTGTTAGTGTGTGCATGAATGTATATGTGCATGCTTGGAGTGTGCACATACACACGCATGTGTTTGTCTATGTTGGTGTGTACGTGTGCATCTGTGTGTGTCTGCACTTGCATGTGTGTGTGAAGTGCACGTATATGTATTTATGGGTTCATGTGTGTCCATGTCTTTGTGTGTGCATGCCTTGGTATGCACATGTGTGTTCATACATTTTTGAATGCACTTGTGTGTGTGCCTATGTGAGCATCATGTTTGTGTGTGCTTGTGCATGTGCATGTGTGTGTGTGTGCATGCATGTATGCATGCATGTGTATATGTGTGCACTTGTACTTGTGTGTGTGTTTGTGGGTGAGTGAGTTGTGCATGTTTGTGTGATCTTGTGCATGTGTGTGCATGTGTGCACTTGAATGTGTTTGCACTCACATCTTTGTGCATGTGTGTGTGTTATGCATGTGTGCATGTGCATGTGTGTATGTGTATGTGCGTGTGCCTTCATGTGTGTGTGTGCAACTATTTATATGGGTGCATGCATCTATTGTGTGTGCTTACGCATGTGCCTTCATGTTCATGTATGTGTGTGTGCATAAGTGCATTCGTGCATGCGTATGTTTGCGGGAATGTGTGAAGAAAGGGTAAAGGAAGTTGTGTAGCAATGCACGCAAGTGTGTTTTTTCTTGGGTGTACATGTGTTTTTGCGTGCATGTCTGCGGGTGTGTATATTTGTGTATGCGTGCATGGGCATGCATCTGTTTGTGTGTCTATGTCCATGTTTGTGTGCATGTCATTTGTGTATGTGTATATGCATTTGTCTATGTACATGTATGGGAGTATGCACATGCACGTGTTCATGGTCTGTGGGTGTGTATGTATGTGCATGTGTGCTTGTGTGTGAGTGTGCATGTGTACACATCTGTATGCGCATATGGGTGCATTCCTCTATTTGTGTGCATATGTGTTCTTGTCTATGTTCATGCATGTATTTGAATATTTTTGTATGTGCGTGCGGGTAGTAGAGATGTACTTTAATGCATGTGTTCATGTGATTGTGAAAGCACGACCATGTATGTGTGTGTGTGTGCATGTGTGTATGCATCTGTCTGTTCGTTCGTGTGTGATTTTATATGTGTGCATGTGTGTCTGCATGTGTATGCATGTGTGTGTGTGTATGTATATGTGTATGAGTACTTACATATTTGCATAGGCTCGTGCACATATGCATGTGTGCTTGTGTGTATGTGTGTGTGCACTTGTGTGTGTAAGCAAATGCATATGTGTGTATGTGTGTGCGAGGGTATGTAATTACATGTGTATGCGTGCGTACATATGTGTGTGTGTGTATTCACACGTGTGTGTGCATGAGTGTGCTTGCTTTTGCATGTGTGTGTGTGTGCCTGATTGTGTGTGTGTGCTTTGGTATGTGAATTTCTTTGAGCATGTGTGTATACTTATTGATATAATCTTTGTTGAGCTAATGTATAAGAGCGCTGTGAGTGGTGCTTTTATACTTTTTCATATTTTTAAAATCTTTTCTTAAATTCAAATTTTGTAATATTAAAATATAAAATGAAAATGGAAATTTTATAATTTTAAAAACATTTTTAATAAAATGTTTATTACCAGATAAAAGTAATTTTCATAAATTTCTTTCATATACATTTTTAATTAAATATTATTAAAAAAGAGAAATGTCACAAATTATATAATAAATAAAAAATAAAAGTGATGAGATTTTTAGGTGGTTTGACCTAACTGGTGCCTGCATCCATCCCCAATAACAAAGTAATGCTCTTTGCCATACTAGGTAGAGATACTCTTTACAAATCACACCCTTTTGTGGAAGTAGGTAGGGGTTCACCATCACAAACAAAATTATAAAAACTTACATTATTAAAGCACAACACAATAATAATTAAATATAATGTTTCACTTTTCTCTTGTAAGAGCATACATTATACAAGTTTATAGACTGTAATATTAGAATATGAATGTACATATCAAATGGGTTGAAACAATCTAAAAGATTTAGTTTTAAAATATTAAATCTAAATGATTTATCAATATCTATTATCGTTATTAAGAAAAATGGAATCAACAAAGATCATGCTTTAATATGATCTTTTTTAGAAATATAAGAAAGGAATAAATAAATAATCAATTGTAAAGAAGTCACCAATAAGATATGCAATCAAAGAGAATGTTGAAGCAAGAAAAAAGAAAAATTAGTTGCAAATAAGACTCTAGCAAAGACCTCAAAATTGAATTTCAATTTTTTGTTTTGCACCTTTACTTTTGAAAATATTGATGTAGCAAGATTAAAATCATCAATCCTAGAACTCCTAAGGCTCCTCTACTTATATTATAATATTTTATACTAAAATAGAATTTTTTTAAATGACTTGACAGAGCAAACAACTTTCTGAAATACTTATTATGAGTGGAAAAAACTACTACTATCTTATCTAGTTGGATGGAACAAAAGTCGTATGATCCAAACACTAAATAAAGGGTCCAGATCTAATCCAAGCCATAATTGATCTAGATCATTAAATCCCACATGTTGGATGGATGATGTTAATGCACAAAGCAAGATGAAGATGATCTCAATCATTTCAATGACCTTTATAGATGGATGGCTAGATGAAATGCATTGTTCAAATTAATAAAGAAAATGTCAACAATTGAATCAGGTTTTATAGATGGATGGTATATGAAAATTACTATACAAAATAGTGGATCTGATCTCAATAGTTTGATCATGCATGTCAGATGAATGGTTAGATGGAATCTACAATTTAAAAAAATGAAACCAATCTTGATCGTTTGATCACAAAAATGCATGATCAGACGACACTAGTTCACTTTAGTTTTGAAGCACATATGTTTTCTTTTTAGTCCCACATAACAAGCTTTTATATGATGTTTAACATTTGTGATACTTCCTCTATGCATAAAGGTTAGCCTAATAGGGTTCGCTACCCCTGGTGCTCTTGGCCCATTACACCTAAGCCTGCTCGGGAGTTATTTCTTAACCTTATTTAATCCAAGCTGCATAAAGAATTATGTCATGCTTAAGACTCAGGCTTGACCCAATTTGATTCACCCTATCTCCTGACCTATAGCACCCCCAAGGCTTATTGCCCAGTTATAGTTCGGGCCACTTGGCCTGAGTCTTTATGCTTGGCCTATGCAAGTGGTTAGGCCAACTTTTGTTTTAATCCGCCTTTTAAAAACTAATTATTTTTTACTTTTAAAGCAATTTTGCAGTAATTAAAATAAATAAAATATTTTTGTAAGTACAAAAAAATAATGTATAAGAAATTAATGATCGCATGAGTGAATGAACGATACCATGCAATTTAATTTTGTCATATCTAAACAAGTGATAAGATAAATAATCAAACCAATAGATCTTTTAAAGATGAACTCTTAATGGTTAGCTACTCTACCAAGAATTTTTATCAATGACTTCTTGATATGTAATTTAAGCAATAGTTGTAGCATGGCCACCATCATTGCTTGACATTTCTACACTTGTGAATTGCTCTATGAAACATTTGGTTAATAATTCTTTAATTAATTGATCCTACAAGAGCTTGAGATGCATGACCTAAAATGTGCCCAAGAAAAGTATTAGAGAAACAATCATAATGGTTTTGTTATTATTAAAAAAGTAGTTCTATAGCAATGGTATAATAACATTCTTTTTTGATGATAACACAACTATTAACAAAATAGTGAAATAAAAAGATATAAATCATGCAAGCATACATATGCTCCCCTTATATTCTTGCTTCCCCTTAATATATGAAATTCACATAATTATACCACAAACTTGGGATATAATTAATGTTTTTCATTTCACAAATATTTCTTCCTTTTTCTTCTATGCATAAAAAGATAAAATAAGAGTAAAACATGCAAACAAGTACTGCACACAAATATTATTTATACATAATTTGTCTTTAAACTATTAAGGGTAAAAGTTATAATAATTCTTTGAAAAATATTACATCAAAAAATGATTTATTAATTAATAAGCATAAATAAAAGTTAATCATCAAACTTTATAAGAAAAATATTAACAATCTTATAAAAATATAACAATACTAATTTGTTGTCATCCACTCTACCAATGTTTTTTTAATAACATTTATGATTTTAAACTTTATCACTATCTTTATGTTTGTTTTTTGCAACTCTTATAAGAAATCAACTTAAAATAAATCTATAAGATTAAACATACTTACAAGGGCTTTCCCCCTATTAAGTTCAAAAAGGTAAAAGGATACACAATAAAACGATGGATATGCACCTACAGATTCTAAGAACTACACTTAATTCCTAATAGTTAAACCACTTGTTAAAAATTCTAACTATAAAGACTAAACGAGTTTGCTTATAGAAATTATTTGTAATCCTAACACAATGATATGGACTACCAAAGAATTTTTGTTTCGCTACTTTAAATCTCTTTCATAACATAATAATAACATTTTAGTCTTTATCAAAGAAATTATCTCTTTAATCTTAATTATTGAATGTTTTAATAAATAATGACCAAGGGTACACTTAAAATATAAACATGTTAACTCCTCTTAAGTTTTAGCACTAAACTCTACTTCTTTCATAATCACTCAAATGGGTTAATCATACTTAAGACAACTGTATGCTTGTGAAAGGTTTCAATAGATAATGATTTGGTAAAAAGAATATTTTATTGTTACAAGCAATACTACATTTTAAAATTCAACTACAACAAGATGAAACAATCGAATAATAATTTTTCAAAACTTTTCTAATTTTTTCAACAAATCTTTATTTTTTACACATTATTACTTGTTTCTTTAATTTCTAAAAAATCCTCTAATGTCTCAACATATATGAACATTATTTATCACATTAAGCTCCAAGTTCAATTCCAACAAATTCAATCTTTGGAATTCATAACTTACATCATTTCAAAAAAAATTGACTTACCTCACATGTAATCATTAATTCAATAAAATGCATATAACTTTAATGATGTGCTAAATAGATTCATATTACTTATATCAACAACTTAATAATCCAAGTGGAAAAACATGTTAATCTAGTTCTTCATGACAACAAATCAAAAAATATCATAAGTCTTGATACTCTCATCTTCCTAAAACTCTTCTAAGTAAGCTAGCATTTGACATTCAAGCTATATATAAAAACATGATCTATTAAATTTTCTTAAAGAGATATTAAATAATTCTTACAAAGGTGCTAAGAAGATTAAACAATTTATCTTAAATATAAGGACAACACATATTCTAGAAGTGAGTCACATACAAACTCATAAGACAAGTTTTACCTCCGTTGGTTCTAATTATGGAGATAAACAAATACAACTACTTAAGCTTTAAATTTAGGAACCTAAAACATCTTTGTTTCAATTTTGATAATGTGTGATTAAGGTTCTTTTGTAAAAGTATTCCTCAAACATGTTCCCTTAGAAATCCATAAATATTTATCTTGCTTTAAATAGATGGATTTTTTTAACTTGGTAATCATAAGAAATATGTCCATGTGTATCATAATAATTGTATGCAACTGGGGATTTAGCATGAAAATGAAAAGTATGTAAACTAGTATTCTTTTTATAATATATTTGTATGATGAAGAATATTTTTGCATATATGAAATAGAATAACTTCTATTATCATGCACATATAGATGAACATTTTGATCTATATTTTTGAGTCAAATAATACGTAACATTAGAATTTGTATTCAAAATATTATTTTGTCTATTCATATGAGTTAAAGGTGGAGCATGTATAGGCACATATGAATGAGGATAAGAAGTAAAAGAACATGAAGGTGCACTAACAAATATTTCTTTTAAATCATTTAACTCTTTTTCTACCAAACCAATATTTGCTATGTTTTCATTTAAAAGAATATTTTCTTTTCTTGAAGAAATATTTTTACATTAAAAAAATCAATACATGAATTGCCTAAGGCTAAAGTTGTCTAACATTTATTAAGTTTACTTTTTAAGGTACTTAAATTGGTAACATGTATAAGTAAATCACTTTAAAGTTATTCATTTCTAATTTTAAGCTCATTGCATTGTCTTTCCAATAAGTAAACATGGTGCTCTTGTTTGTCATATTTTACTTTAAGTCTATCACATATTTTAATCAATTGTTTATGCACAACTATAAGTTCATCAAAGGAAATAATCAATTCATCATCACTAACAATATGATTATATATATATTAGAGAAAGAAATATGTTGGGCACCTTGGAATAAAGAGCTTACTCTTGAGGTGCATAAAGCTTATCTCTTCTTCTTTCTCTATTCCTTTTTTATTTCAAATTTTTGTTTTATCTTGGGTAAGAAATATAACTTATTTGTCATTTAAATTTTCTAACTCCTATGTAGCCTCAGAACAAACTTTTAGATGAAAAATATTAATTCTAATTTATTGAGACAAACCAAAATAAAGATAATTCATTTCTTAAGATTATTGATAAAAATCATTTGAAACAATAAAAACTTTTCAAATGAAAAACATAAGTCAAAATTAAAATTTAAAATAAAAGGTTAATTTTTTTTTTCCATAAAGAAAAATTTTGACCTTTAAACATTGGTGGATCCATGCAGTTAACATTGTAAATAATAATTCACTGCACAACAAGAAATGAAAATGATGAGATCTTCTCTTAAGAATTTAATCCCTTGATATAATCTACTCTGATACCACTTGATGTAATCTCTGTCGAGGTAATGCATCAGAGGTGGGGGAAATTGTGTTTTTAAACTTTTTGTTATTTTTAAAACCTTTTCTTTAATGAAAATTTGGAAATCATAAAATCATTTATTTAAGAATTTTTTAAATAAAAATATAAACTTTAAGTAAAAATTTTAAAGTTCTAAAAATATTTTTTAATAAAATATTTTATGCTTAATAAATATATTTTTGATGAAATTGTTTTATATGGGTTTTTAATTAAATATTATTAAATTGGATCTAACTAGTGCCTACATCCACCCGCAGTTAACATGATCAAGAATCTACTAACAAAGCTACTCTTTTTCATTGTTATAGGTAGAAATAACATTTGTAAACACATATTTACCATAATAAGTAGAGGTTTACCATCGTAATCTCAATTATGAAATCATACAATATTGAAGTGAAATATAATATAATAATTAATCACATTATTTCAAAATTTACTTGTAACAGCACATACTATACAATTCTATGAATTAGAATGTGAGAATATAAATACATATATGAAAAAGTTTAAAATAATCTAATGGACTTAGTTTTAAAATATTAAATCCAAAGTATTTATCAAAACACATTAACATTATTAAAAAATGGAATCAATAAAGAACTTGCTTTAATATGAATTTTATTTGAAAAATAAAAAAGGAATAAGAAATTAAATGATCAATTTTAAAGCATTCACCAGTAAGATGTGTAATCGAAGAAAATGATGATGCAAGAAAGAAGAAAAATGAGTTACAAACATGACTCCAATGTTGAAATCAGATTATAATTTTTAGTTTTTCACTTTCTCCTCTCAAAATATTGATGTAGAAAGTTTAAATCATTAATCTTTTATTTTTTAAGACTCCTCTATTTATATTACAATATTTTAGATGAAAATAAAAATTTTCTAATGGCTGTGAAAGGTCTCCTACAATAGCCATTACAATTCGATGTTCAAAACAAACACAAACATCTTTTTGGAACACTAATTATTAGTAGGAATAATGATTTCCATCTGATCCTGGAGGACAAAATAGGAGCTACTCAATTAGAAGATTAAATAAAGGATCTATATCTAATTCAAGTGAGATTAAATCTGGATCATTAGATCTCACAAACTGAATGGATGGTGTTGATGGCAATAGCACTTTTCATAAAGGTAGAGACAATCTCATTCATTCAATCAAGCTTTATGGATGTATGGTTAAATGAAATGTATTGTTCATAAATGTAGAGAAGCTCATAATGATTTCATTAGGATTTCAATATAAGTAGTAAGATTAAAATTACTATTCAAAATGGAAAAATTGTTCTCATCCATTTAATCTAGCTTGTTAGATAAATGGATTGATGGAGTTTACCATTCATAAAGGTGAATGTTTTACTGATTATTTGTTCACAAAAATGTGTAAACAGATGGTAGTAGTTTGCCCTAATTTAGAAGCAAACAGGCCTAATTTTTTGTCCCAAATTACAATCTTTTATATGATGTTTACCATTTATAATACTTTTTTCACACATAAAGGTTAGCCTAATGGGTTTGGCTATCACCTAGTGCTCTTAGGAAGTAATGACCGAAGTCACCTTCACTTAAATTTATAGATCTAACTTGACCTGAACCTATTACTTAATTGTTCACAAATCTTCCTGACATGTTATGCTTAAGGCAATTCAAGAGTTATTTCTTCACCAAATTTAATCTACTTAGACTCATAGTTGACTAAATTTGGTTTATTTTATCTCCTAACTTAAAGCCCCCCAACGACTATTACCAAGAAGTAGTTTGGGCCACTTTGCCCCTAACCTTTTGACTTAGTCAAGTGTTGGTTGTTAGGCGAAATATTTATTTTTTAAGTGATCTTTTAGATATTAACTGTTTTTTCCTTTTAAAATATTTTTTTAGCTATTACAATAAATAAAATATTTTTCTATGTACGAAAATAATAGTGCACCAAAAAATAATAATCATGCAAGAGAATGAATGGTGTTATGTAATCCAATTATGACATATACAAACACGGATAGGATAAACAATCAACCAATAGATGTTTTAGAGATGAACTCCTAATGGTTAGCTAGTCTACCAATAATATGATCAATGGCTGCTTGATAGGTCATTTAAGCTACAATTATCACATGGTCATTGTCACAGCTTTACATTACTTCACTTGTCAATTTTTCTATGAAACATTATATTAAAACTCTCTAATTAATTTAAGCTTTAAGAACTTAAGATAATGATCTAAAAGTCACTCGAGAGTAGCAATAGTGGAACAAATACAATTATTTTATTCTCATAAAATAAGTAGTGTCATAACCAATAGTAAACACCAATGTAAATGCATGTGCATTGTATGTTTGGGCATGTGTGTGTGTGTGTGTGCACATGTGTGTGTGTACATATTTGTGTGTGTGCTCATGTGTGTGTGTGTGTGTGTGTTTGAGTGTGTGTGTGAGGGGAATGTGATCATGTATATGTGCATCTGTGTACATGTATATGTATGTGTGCATGGATGTGGGCACATGCATGTGTGTGTGTGCATGTTTATGTGTGTATGTGTGTGTGCATTCATGATTGTTTGTGAGTCTATGTGTATTAGTATTTGTATGTATGTTTGAGCATGTGTGTGAGTGCACATGTATACATATGTGTGTTTTTATATGTTTGTGTGTTTGTGCATACGCATGCATCTGTGCATGTGTATATTTGTGTGTGCATGTGTTTGAGCATATGTGCATGCATGTGCATCTTTGTGTGTGTGTGTGTTCTTGTGGATGCATGCATTGTGTGTGTGTGCGTGTACATGTCTATATGCTTTTGAATGTATATGTGTTTCAGTGCACATGTGTGTGTGTGTATGTGATTGTGATGAGTGTGCATGTGTGTGTGTGTGCATCTATGTGTGCATGTGAGTGTGTGAACTTGTGTGCATGCATGTATGAGTTCTAGTGCATGAACGTGTGTGTGATTGTGTTTTCGCACATGTGTGCCTATATTATTTCTTGCATGTGTGCCTGTTCATGTGCATTTGTGCATCTATACATGTGCACGTGTTTGTGTGTAGGTGCATGTGTTTATGTAGCTGTGCATGTGAGTGTATGTGTGTGTGCACACATTTGTGATAGTGTTGTGCATGTGTGTGTGTGTGCATTTGGGTGTGTGCATACATGCAAGCATTCGTGTGTGTGCATGTATTTATGCATGTGTGTGAGTGTACCTATATCTACGTGGGTGTTTATATGTGTTCCTGTGAGTGTGCATGTGCATGAGTATGTGTTTGTATGCATGCATGTGTGAATATGTATTTACATGTGCATAAATTTGTGTATGCATGTGTGTATGCTTGTGTGCATGTTTACATGGGCATTTGTGTGCATGTGTGTGTGCATTTATGTTTGTGAGCATGTGTATATGTATGCATGTGTTTGTGTATGTCTGTGTTTGTGCATGTGTAAATGTGCTTGTGTTCATGTGCATCTATCTACAAGTGTGTGTGTGTGTGTGTGTGCATGTGTATGATTGTACATATATGTCTACTTGTGTGTTCTTGTGTTTTTGTGCATGTGAGTGTGTGGATGTGTACATGTGTGGATGCATTTGTGCATTTGTGCAAATGTTAAAGCATGTGTATTTGCATGAGTGTGTGAGCATGTGTGTGCAGGTTGATGTCTGTGTGTGCATGTGAGTATGCAAGTGTATGTGTATGTGCATGTATATGTGTGTATGTATGTGTGTGTTCATGATCGTGTGTGCATATGTGTGCTTGTGTATGTTTGTGCATATGCACGTACACATGTGGGTGTTTGCACATGTGTGTGTATTATGTGTGTGTGTGTGCAGGTGTGCATATGTGTTGGTGTAGGCATGGGTAAGTGTGTGAGCATGTGTATGCATGTGTGTGAGTGTATGTATGTGGTTGCATGCATTTTTATATTTTTGTATGCATGTGTGTGTGTACATGTGTTCATTCATACTTATGAAAATGTGTTCCTACACACGTGCATACATGTGTGTGCTATTGCATGCCTGTGTGCTTGTATGTGTGTGTCAATGAAAATATGTGCATGTGTGTTCTTGTTAATGTATGCCTTGTTCATGTGTTTATGTGTGCATATGCTTATGTGTGCATGGGTGTACTTGTCCATGTGTATGTGTGCTTATTTTTTTTGTTTGTGTGTGTATGTGTATATGTGTGTTCATATGCATGCATGCATGTGTGTGTGCATGAATAGGTGCATGGGTGTGTGTGTAGGGGTGTGTGAATGTTTGTGTATGTATGTTTGTGTCTATGTATTTGCTCATGTGTGTGTGGATAAATCTATGCATGTGTGTCAGTTCAAGTGTGTGTGTGTGTGCATGCTTGTGGATGCATTTCTATGCAAGTGCATGCTTATGTGTGAGCATGCATATGAGTATGTGTGAGAGTGAGTGTGACTGTGTGTGCAAATGTGTGCATGTGCATGCTTGTGTGTGTGTTTACATGTTTGCATTCTTTGTATGTGCATGTTTGTGTGTTCTTGCATGCATGTGCATATGTGCGTATGTGATTGTGTGTTTATGCATGTTAGTGTGTGTCTGTATGTCATTTTCTATGTTTGTCTTGCATGCACATGGGTGTCTTTTTGCATCTATACATTCATGCAAGCACATGCATTTGTACATTTGCATGTGTGTGTGTCTCTGTGCATGTTTGAGTGTGCTTATGCATGCGAGCATGCTTGCGTATGTGTATGTGTGTGTGTGTTTGTGTATCTGTATGTGCATACATTTTCAATTATGTGTACATGCATGTCATGTCAATATTCATGTGTGCATGTCTATCAACCTTTGTGTGTTCATGTGTGTGTTTTTTTCTTATGCATGTTCGTGTGCTTTTTCATGCATGTGTGTGTATGTGTGTGGATGTTTATGTATGTGTAAATGTGTGTGCATGTGTTCTTATGTGTGTGTGTGTGTGTGTAAGCATTTTGTGTATGTGCACATGTTTGTGTTTGAGTATCTTCGTGTGTTCATGTGTATCTATATATGTATGGGGATGGGTGTGAGTGTGTGTGCATATGTGGGTGTGTTTGTGTATGGGAGTGCTTGTGCCTATACATGTGTGTCCATGTAAGCATGGGTGTGTGTGTGCATGTGCATGTGTGTGTGTATGTCTATGTATGTATGTGCCTGTGAGTGCATTATAAGCTATCCAGTGGGCATGCACATGTGTGTGCATGTTTGCATTTTTTCTTATATGCATGTGCATGCTTGTGGATGCTTATGCAAGCAAGTGTGAGTGCATGTGTGTGCATGTGTGTGCATGCACATGTTTATGTTTTACTTGTGTTTTTGCATGTGCAAATGTGTGTGCATGCATGTTTGTCTACATGTGCATGCATCTTTATGTGATGGTGAGTGTGTGTATCTACTTATGCCTACTTGAGTGTTTGTTTATGTCTTTGTCATGCATATGTTCATGTGCACATGTGCATGTGCTTGTGTGCATATATGGATGCACATGTATGTGCATTAGAGAGTATGTATGTGTTCTTATGCACGTATGGGTGAGTTTTTGTGTGTGTGTTCTTATGTGTGTGCATGCATGATCATGTGTGTACATGTATGACTACATGTGTGCACATGTGTGAGTTAGTGTGCATGTGTGAAGATGTGCAGATGTGTGTGTTATTCGATGTGCAAATGCACATGTCTGTTATTATGTGTGCGTTCGTTCATGTTTGTCAATGTAGGTGTGATGTGCATGAGTCTGTGTGTGTGTGCATGTGTGTGTGCATGCATGTTTTCATGTGTGTGCATATGGAAGCACATGTATACGTGTCAATATGCATGAGTGTGTGTTTGTGTGTGTATATGTATGTGTTCATGTGTGTGTTTGTGCATGTGTGTGTCTATGTGTGGGTGGCTGCATGCTTATACATGCATGTGTTTATGTGTGTATCTACATGTGCGTGCATATGCATGAATGTGCTTGCATGTGCATGAACACCTACATATACGTGTGCTTGAATGTGTTTCTATGTGTGTGTGTGAGTATGTTTGGGTTTGTGTTTGTGCTAGAGTGCACATGTGTGTGTGCACATGTGTGTGAGATTGTTGGTGTAGGTGTGCAGGTGCATGTGTGTGCTTGGGTTAATGCATGTGCATTTGTATGTGCATGCACGTGCATGTCCATGCATGCATGTGTACGTGCCTGTCCATGTGCATGTGTCTACATAAGCATGTGCTTGCATGTATGGGTGCATCTGTTTATATGACTATGAGTGCACAAGTATATGTATGTCTAGAATCTTTGTGTGTGCATGAATGTTCATGATTGATTGTGCATGTGTATGTGCATCAGGTAATGATGTATGTAAGTTTATGTGTGTGTGTGTGCTTATGTGTGTCAGTGTGCGAGTGCATGGGTGTTGGTATGAGTGTGCATACATGTGTGCATGTGTGTGTGCATTGTGTATGCAAGTGTGTGTGTGTGTGTGTGCATGTTTATGCATGTGCATTTATGAAAGTGTGCATGTGTGTGTGTGTGTGTGTTTGTGCATGTGTGTGTGTTTGATTGTGTGTGCATGTGTGGGAGAGAGCATGTGCATGTGTGTATGCATGCTTTATTTATGTTCATGTTAATGTGTATGTGTGTGTTTGTGTGCATATGTGCTTGTGTGTGTGTGCATGCATTTGTGGGTGACCTTATGTGTAGGTGTGTGTGATTGTGCAAGTTTTTGTATACTCATGTGTTCATGTTTATGTGGGACTACATGTCTTTGTGCAAGTGTGCATGCTTTTGAGTATATGTGCTATGAGCATGCATATGTGCATTCATGTATATGTGTTGTATGCATTTGTGTGCATTTGCATGTCTATGTAAGCAAGTACATGTGTGTGTGCCTTTGTGCATAGGTGTGTGCAGATATCGATGTGTTCATCTGTGTGCAATGTATGCATGTGTGTGTGCATCTACAAGTATACGTGTGCGGGGTGTGTGTTTGTGTGAGCTTGTGCATGCATGTGTACCCCCACGTATATGTGAATGCATGCATGCATATGTGCATGCATGTGTGTGGATGCAAGTGTGTGCTAGTTATGCATATGTGAAGGCACATTTGTTTGTTTATGTATGCATGCATGCATGTGTTGTGTTATTTACATGTGTGTAAGTGTGTGCGTCCATGCATGTATGAGCTTGTGTATGCATGAATGTGTGTGTGTGCATGTGCATGCATGTACTTATGCATCTATATGTGTGTGTGCTATTATTTGTGTGTGTGTGTGCATAAATGTGTGTATGGGTATGTATGCATAGGTGTGTGTGTGTGTGTGAGCATGTGTATGTGTTTTTTTGTGTGTTTGTGGATGCATGCATGTGTACATCCATTCATGTGTGTGGGTGCATGCATGCCAATGTGTGTGAGTGCATGCATGTTAGTGTATGTGCATGGTTGTTTGTGTGGGTATGTGTTTTTGTATGCTTGTGCATATTGAGTGTGTGACTATGCTTGTGTGTTTGCATTTGTGTGGCCATCAATGTGCTTATGTGTATAAGTGTTGTGCATGCATGTGTGTGTTTGTGCACGTGGTTATGTGTGTGTGCATGTGCATGCTCAAACATGTGTGTGTATGCAAGTGTGTTTACATGTGTGTGTGTTCTTCTATGTGTGTGTGTGTGTGCATGTTCTAACATGTGTGAGTTTTTGTTTTTTTGTGGGTGCATGTGTTTGCATGTCTAAGACTATGTGTGCTTATTTGTATTTGCGGCTATGTGTGTGCATGCATGCACGTGCGTGTGTATTTCTATGTTCATGTGTATATGGATTTGTAAGTTTGTGCATTTCTTTGTTCATGTGTATGTGTGTTTACGTGTGTCTATGTGTATGTATTTCTATGTGTCAGTGTACATGTGCACGCTCATGCACATGTGTGTGTGCATGGGGGGGTTGTTGGCGTGTGTTTGTGTGTACATACTTGCATGTGCATACAGGTACGGATTGCTTTGTGATTTTTTGTGTCTGTGTTTGTGTGCTTACACACATTACATGCACATGCATGTGTGTGTGTGTCTACATGGATGTGTGTGTGTGTGGGTGTATGTTCATGCCCATGCATTTGTTGGTGTGCATGTGTGTGTTTTTATGTGTGCATGTGTGCTTATATGTGTGTGTATGTGTGTGTGTCCATGTTCTAGTGTGTGTGTGCATATGTGCATGTGTGAAATTGTGTGAGGGTACATGTGTGTGCATGCATGAGCATCTATGTGCTTGTTTGTATGTGTGGTTGTGGGCATGTGTGTGTGTGTGTGTGTCTGTGTTTATATGTATATATGTTTTCATTTGTGTGAGTGAGGCAGTCTTGATGTGTGTTTGTGTGTACATTCATGCATGTATGTAGTGGTGTGGGTCAGTTTGTGTTTGGGGTTTGTGTGTGAACCTTTGTTCTTACTTATGTGTGTATGTGTATACATGCATGCATGTGTCCATCTATGTGTGCATGTGTTATGCATGTGCATGCGTGTGTATGTATGTGTATGTTTGAGTGTGTGTGTGCACGTTCTAGTGTTTGTGCATGTGATTTGTTCTTGTGCAAGTATTTTTGGGTGTGCATGTGTGTTCATTCTTACCTGTGTGTGTGTGGGTGTGTGCATATGTTTATGTGCACCTATGCACATATGTGCTTATGTGAGTGCATATGTGTGTGTATGTGCATGCATGCTTATGTGTCTGTGTGTGTTAGTTTTTGAGCCTACGTGATGCATGTGAGTGTATATTTATGTGTTTACATGGACACATGTGTGTGAGTGTGCATGTACCTATGTGTGTGTGTTTTTGTATGCATATGCATGTATGGGTTTTTGTGCATATGCATGCGTATGTGTATGTATATGTGCATTTGTATTTGTGGGTGTATATGTGTGATCATGTGTGACTCCACAAGTGTATGTGTGTGTGCATGTATGTGAGTGTGTATGTTTGGTTCTATGTGTGGGTATGTGTCAACATATGCGCAAGAGTGCGTCTAGGTGTTTGTACAAGGGTTTGTATGTGTGTGCGTGTGTTTGTTTGTGCATGTGTGCATCTATGTGCATGCGTGTGCATGTTGTGTGCATGTGTGAGCCTATGCATGTCCATGTGTGTGCGAGAGAGTGTTTGTGCATGTATGTGCATGTCTGTGTGTGTATGTGCGTGCATCATTGTGTGTGTGCATGTGTGTTTGTGTGTGTGCATGTGTGTGAATGTGTTTGAACTTTTGTATGTGTGTGTGTTTGTATGTGCACAATTGTACATGTGCACATTTCTATGTGTGAGCATGTATTTGTGTGCTTGTGTGTGCATATGTGTGTTTGTGTATAAATGCATGCATGTGTTTTAGCATTTGTATGTGTGTGCTTCTTTGTGTGCGTATACGTGCATGTGTGCATACTTGTTTGACAGTATGTATTTTTTTATGTGTATTTACTCATGGTTGGACATGTGTGCTTTTGCATTGATGTGTGCATCTGTTGGTCTATGTTTACATGTTTGCCTGTGTGTGTGAGCATGTGTATGCTTGTGTGTGTATATGCATGTTTGGACTTGGATGTGTCTTTGTGTGTGCATGCATGTATCATGTGTGTGTTTGTGTGTGCACGTACTTGTGTGTGTTTGTATGCATGTTTTTGCTTTTGTGTGTGTGTGCTAGTTTATGTCTGTGCATGTGTGTGTGTGCATATGTGTGTGAGTGGGTGGGTGTGGGTGTTCATGTGTGTGTTGGTTTATGTTCACATGTCAATGTTTGTTCGTGTGTGTGAATGCATGTATGCTTGTGTGTGTGCATGTGTGTGTGTACTAATGTGTGTGGTTGCAAGCAAGTGTGCTTGTGTGCGTGTGCTAGTTTGTGTGGTTGCAAGCAAGTGTGCTTGTATGTGTGTGCTTGTGTGTGTGTGCAAGCATGCATTCACATGGGTGCATCTATGTCTATGATGTGTATCTGTGCATATGCATATGTGTGCACACACGTGTGTGTGAAAGTTTGTGTTCATGTCCTTGTGTTTTGTGCAAGTGTGAATGCACATGTGCTTGTGTATTTATGCACATGTTGGTGTGTGCATGTGTATTTATACTATGTGTGTGTTATTTCATGCATGCATGTGGGTGTTTGTGGTCATGTGTATGCAAGTGCATGCATGTCTGTGCATGTTCATGCATGTATACATTTGCATCCATGTGTTTGCATTTGTGTTTGTCTATGTGCGCTTTTTTGTTTGCACATGTGTGTTTGTGCACATGTGTGTACGTGGTGGGCATGTGTGTGTGAGTGCATTTGTGTTTGTGTGCATGTGTGTATTTGTTGGTGTGTGCATGTGAGTGTATATTTATGTGTGTGTCTATGCATTTGTTTGAATGTTTGTATACATGTGTGTGCAAGTGTGCTTGGGTGTCAATTTGTTTTATCATGCATGTGTGTGCATGTGGGTGCATATAAGTATGTGTGAAAGTGCAAACGTTTGCATGTGCATACACATAAGTGTGAGTGTTTGTCCTTGTGCATGTGTGTGCCCATACATTTTAGTATGTTTGTGTGTAGGTGTTTATGCATGTGTGCATGTGTATATATGTTTATACATGTGTACATGAGTGTGTGGTTATGTGTGCATGTACTTGAGCATGTGTGTATTTGTGCATGTGTGTGTGTGTGTGTGTGCGTGTGTGCATGTGTTCGTGTGTGTGTGTGCTCATGTGCTCATGTACGAGCATGAGTGCATGTTTGGGCATTGGTATTCTTGTGGGAGTGTATGTGCATGTGTGTGATATTAACTGTGTTTGAATATGTGTATATGTGTGTGTGTGTGAGAATGTGTGTATGTGTATATGTGCTTATATCTATGTGTGCATGTGTGTGTATGTGTGTGTGCTCAATTTTTGTGCATGTTTCTATGTTCTATGCATGTGTGTGCATGCCAATGTGCATTTGTGTGCATGTATACATATGTGCATGTGTGCATAGGCATGTGTGTTTATGTGTGTGTGTGTTTAGGTGCATGGGTGCATGTGTTTGCTTGTGTTGTATACACATGTGGGTGCACGTGTGTATTGTTGCATGTGCATGTGCGAGTGTGCCTACGTGGTTGCATGCATGTGTTTGTATGCATGCGCATGTGTGTGTGAGCTTGTGTGCATGTGTCGGCATGTGTGTCTAATGGCATGTGCATGTTTGTTCCTCTATATTTGTGTGTATATGTTGGTTTGTATGGTGTGTGTGTGTGTGTGCATATGTTCACATGGCTATGCACTTGCTTGTGCCTGTGGGTATGTGTCTACATGCATGTGTGCATGTGTATGCGTGCATATGTTTGTGTGTGTATGCATGCATTTGTGTGTGAGTGCATGTTTGTGTGTGCAAGTGTGTGTGGGTGTGTGCGTGTAGGTGTGTGCATGTGCATGCATACATTTGTGTGTGTTTATGTGCCAATGCACACTTGTAAATATGTGTACTTGTGTGTGTGTGTTCATGTGTATGACTATTTGTGCATTTTTGTGTGTGTTTATATGAGTGAGTGCATGTGCATTTGTGTGTGCATGGTAGCACATGTGTGTGTGGGTTTGCATGTGCACATATATGATTATGCATGTGTGTGTGCTTGTTTGCATGAGTGTTTGCATGTGTGCATATTTGTGTATGTGCATCTGTTTTGTTAGTATGTTTGCCTTTGTGTGCATGTGTGAGTACTTGTGTGTGTGTGCATGTGCATCTATGTGTGTGGACATGTGTGTGCATGTTTGTGCGGAAGTGTGCCCACATTTGTATATGTATGCATGTGAGTGTTTGCGTATGTGTGTTCTTATGTGTATGCATGTGCGTGTGTGCACTATGTTGTGTGTGTTTGTGCTTATGTGCTCACACGTGCATGTTTGTGCATGTGTGTGTGTGTCCATGTGCACGTGTGAGTTTGTGTGCACGTGAGTGCATGTGTGTTCGTGAATTTGTGTGTTTGTGTGAGTGCATATGTGTGTGCTTGTATGAAGGTGTGTATATGTGCATTTGTTTGTGTGTTTGTACATATGTGTATGTGTATGCATGTGCAAGTGAACATGTGTGGGTGCTTGTCTACTCATGTGTGTGCATTTTTGTATGTGTGTATGTCTATATGCACGTGTGTGGTTATGTGTGTGTGCATGTGTGTATATCTGCATATGTGTAGGTGTGTGTGGGTGTCTAAATACAAGTTTTTGTTATGTGTATGTATATTTGTGAGGATGTGCATGCATGTACATATGCATATGTGTTCATGCATACATATGTGTGTGTGGCAGTTGGGTGTGCATGTCTATGTAGGTGTTTTCCTCAGTGTGCATGTCTGTACGCATGCATATGTATGTGTTATGTGTTTGTATGATCATGTCTTTTTGTAGGTGTGTGTGCATGCATGAGTCTATGTGTCATTTCTATGTGTATGTGTGTGTCTGCATTCATGTGTGCTTGCACACAGATGTGTGTGTGTACGTGTGCACCATTTTATGCACACATGTTTGTATGCATGTACGTACATTCATGTGTGTGAGTTTGCATGTGTGCATGTGTTTATCTATTTATGTGTGTGTGTGCAAGGATGTACGCAAGTGCATGTTCGTGGGTGTGTGTGTGCTTGTGCATATGCATCTGAGTGTGTACATGTGCAAGTGCATGTGTGTGTGTGTATGGAAGGTGCATTTGTATTTATGTGAGAGTGCATGCTTGGGAACTTGTTTGTGTGCATGTTTGGGGGATGTGACATGTATGTGAGTGCATATGTGTGTGTGTGTGTGCATATGTCTATGTGCATGTAAGTGAATGAAAGTGTTTGTGTGTATTCATATAAGCATATTTGTGGGTGCCTAGGTATGTGTGTGTGTGTGTGTGTGCATGTGTTCTATGTACATGTGTGTGTAGGTATGTATGTGTACTTATGTGCATGTGTACTTGTGTGCATGCATATGTGTATATATGTGTTTGTGCATGGGTATGTGTGTATGTCTACGTGTGTGTGTGTGTGTCTGTGTGTTCATTTCTGTGTATGTGTTCATGTGTGTACGCATGTGTGTGTATGTGTGTTTTTGAGTGTCTATGTGTGTGTGTGTGTCTCTATGTGCATTCCTATGTATGTGTGTGCATGTGTTTGTGTGTATGAGTTCATGCATGTGTGCATGTGCATGTGCATGTTCATGCATCTATGTGGGTGCATGTGAATACACATGTGTATTTGCATACATGTGTGATTTAGAATGCATGTATATTTGTTTGTGTGTGTATTTTTGTGTTCATGCATGTGTGCGTGTGTGTATGTGTGTGCAATTGTGTGCATCTATGCATGTGTGTATGTGTATGTGTGTGTGTATGTGCATGTGTGTGCATGTGAGCATGTGTATGTACTTATGTGTGTGTGTGTGAACATGTGTGTGTGTGTTTGTATGAGTACATGTGCATGCGAGTGTGTTTGTGTGCACATCAGTGTGTGTGTGTGTGTGTGCATGTGTGCGTGTGTGCTTGGGTATGTTAGTACATGTGTGCATTTTTTGTGCATGTATGTACATTTGTGTACACATGCAAGTGTATATGTGTCTTCATGCATGTGTATATGCATATGTTTTCATGTTTGTGTGCTTATATGCATGTGAGTGCTTGTGTGTGCATGTGTATGCATGTGCATGTGTGTGCATATGTGTGAATGTGCATGCATGAGTGTGCATGTGTGTTTACATGTATGTATGCCTCTTTGTTTGTGTATGTGTGCTTTTGAATGAATGTGTTTGCATTTGCATGCATGTGCATGTGCATGTGTTTGTGTGTGTGTGTGTGTGTTGATGCACATGTGACTATGTATGCACTTGCATTGATGTGTGCATGCACTTGCATGTGTTTGCATGCATATGTTTGTGGGCTTATGCATGCATGTGTGTGTGTGCACATACCAATGTGCAAATGTGAATGTGTGTATGTGTGCCCTTCTTTGCATGAGTGTGTATGTCTTTTTGTGTGTGTGCATGTGAATGTGTGTATATGTGTGTGTGGTCATATGTCTATGCATGTGTTTGTAAGTGTTTGTGCATAAGTGTGTGAGCATGCATGTCAGTGTGTGTTAGTGTGCATGTGTATGTGTATGCATGTTTTTGTTTGTATGTTTGTGTATATGTGCATGCATATGCTTGTATGTATGTATGTGTGCATGTGTGTGTATATACATGTGTATGTGTGCATATGTGTGGTTGTGTGTGTGGGTGTGTCAGTGTGTGGAAGTGTGTGCTAGTGTGTATGGGTGCATCTTAGTGTGTGTGCTTATATGTGTGTGTGGGTGCATACATGTCTACTTGAATGCATGCATTTGTGTGCATGTGTGTGAGTGTGTGTGTGCATGCATATATGTGTGTGTATGCATGTGAGTGCATGTGTCTCTAGTTTGTGGGTTTATGTGCATGTGTTTATGCTATCCATGCATGTATGGGTGTATGGGTGTGCATCTACCAACATGTGTATGCACATGCACATATGTATGCTTGTTTGTGTTTGTACATGTGCATGTGAGCTTGTGTATGTGTGCATGTTCCTATTTGTTTGTGTCTATGTGTGCATGTGTGCATACATGCATTTTGTGTGCGTACATGTGTGCATGTGTGTGCACTTGTGTATGTGTGACTATCTGTGTATATAAGTGTGTACATCTATGTATGCATGCATTTGTCATGTGTGTGTGCATGTGCATGTATGTTATTGTGTGTGTGATTGTGTGGGCTTTTGTGTGCATTCATGTGCATGGGTTGTGTATGCATGTGTAGGGGTTTGTGTGTTTGTGTGTGTGTCTGTGTGAGCATTCGTGCACACGTACGTGTGTTTATGTGTGTGTGTGCACACATGTGCATGTTTTTGTGTGTAAGTGTGAGTGTGTACCTTCTGTGTGTAGCGGTGTATGCTTGTGTTCTAAGCATGCCTATGTGCATGTATGCATGCATATGAGTGTATGTGGATGTGCATGTGTGTGTGCTCCTTTGTCTGTGTGTGTGTATGAATTTATTTGTGCATGTTTGTGTTCATGTATGCTTGCATGTGTGCATGTGCATGTGTGTGTGCATGCTTTTGTGTGTGAGTATATGTGGGTGTGTGTGTGTGGGTGTGTGTGTGTTTGGATATGTGTGTGTGCACATAATGTGTATAGTTGTGTACATGTGTGTGTTTGTGCATGTGTGTGTAGATGTTTGTGTGTTTGAGTGCATGTTTGTGCATACACTTATGTGTTTGTGCAAATGTGTCTAAATGTGTTTGGATATGTGCATCTATAAGTATGTTTCCTTGTGCTTGAAAGTCTGTATGTGTGCATGTGATTGTGAGTGCACATGTGTTTGTATATGACAGCATATATGTGTGCATGTATACACACGTGTGTATTTTTTGTGAGTGTATTCGTGTGTCTGGATCTTTGTGTGTGTGAGTGTGTCCATGCATGTGTGTTTTTGTATGTATGTAAGCATGTGTGTCTGCTTGTGTGCTTATGTGCTTATGTGTGTATATGTATGATTGTGTGTGTGTGTGCATGTATGCTTCATGCATGTGTCTTAGTGGGCATGTGCTTGTGTGCCCATGTGTGTGTGCATAAATATGCACGTGTATGTATGCATGTGTACCTATGCATGTATGTGATTGTGCATGCATGCTTATGTTGGTGTGTGAGTGTGTGTGTGTGTGTGTATGTGTGTGTCTTTGTTTGCATGTGTGTGGATATGTGAATGTGTGAGCATGTGTTTGTCTTGTGTGTGTGTGCATACATGTATGTGTGTATGCACATGTGCGTGCATGCATGTGTGTGGGCATAAGATTGTGTGTTTGTCTGTGTGTATGCATGTGCAAAAGTACATGTGTGTGTATGTGCATGTGTATCTAATTGTGGGCATGAGTGTGGGTTGGTGTGTCAACGTGCATATGGGTACACATGTGTGGGTACATGTGCATGTGTGTGAATTTACATTTGTGCATGTATGTGTGCATGCATATAGGTGCATGCATGTTTGTGTGTGTTGTGTGTGCAAAAGTGTGTTTATCATGGTGTGTGTGAGTGAAAGTGTATGTTCATATGTGTGCATGTATCTGTATATGCATGTGTGTGTATGCATGTGTCTATGTGTGAATGTTTTTGTGAATGAACTGCATGTGTGTGTGTGTGCATAGTTGTGTGTTTGTGTGCATGTGTGTGTGTTTGTATGCATATGTGTGTGTACATGTTGTCTAAGTGGCTGTGTGTGTGCATGTGTGTGTGTGTGTGTGTGTGCATGTGTGCGTGTGTGTGTACATGTGTGTGTGTGTATATGCATGTGTGTGCTTGTGTGTATGTGTCTTTATGCGTGTGTGTATGCTTATACATATGTATGCACATGTATGTCCATGTTCTTTTGCGTACATGTGTGTGTGTGCTTGTGAGTGAGCGGCTATGTGTATGTGTGTGCTTTCATGTTTATTTGTGTGTGTGTGTGCATGTGAATATGTGTGTACCTATTTGCACTTGTGTTCTTGTGTGTGTATGTTTGTGTTGGTGGGTGCATGTGTGCATGTCTGTATGTGCATGTGTGAGCATGTGTATGTGCCTGTGTGTGCATAGGTGCACGCATGTGTACACATGTATGTGTGTGTGTGCATGTTTGTGTGCACCTTTTGGCATGTGCATGCATGAGTATAAGTACGACTATGTGTTTGTATGTGCCTCTTTTTGTGTATGTATGTGTGTATGTGTGTATGTGTGTATGTGTGTATGCATGCATACATATTGTGTGTCTATATGTGTGCATTTGAGTGTGTGTGGTCATGTTTTTTTGTGAATGAACACATGTGCATGTTTGAGTCTATGTGCCTATGTGCTTATGTGTGCATGTGTTTATATGTGCAATTACATGAGTGCATTTGTGTATGAGTGTTTGCATTTGTTTATGCATGTGTGGTTGTGTTTGTTTGTCTACTAGTGTGCATGACTACGTGTGTGTCTCTGTGCGTGGGTTTGATCTTCTATGGGTGTGGTTGTGTGTGTGTGTATATGTGTGTGTGCATGTGTGTGTGTGGGGGGGTGAGGTCTATCTATAAGTGTCTATGTGTGTGCACATGCATGTGTTTGTGTGTGCATGCATATGTATGTGCATGATAGGAGGGTGCACACACAAACACATTGTTTGTGCATGCTGATGTGCACATGTTTGTGCATGGGTGTGCACATGCATACATTTGTGTGTGTGGCCATGCAAACGTCTGTGTTTATGGGTGCATGTGTGTGTATGCCTATGTATGCACATGTGTGTTTATACATATGTATGTGCATGTGTGTATGTGTGCTTGTGCTTGTGGGTGTGCATGTGTACATGTTTGTGTGTACGTGCATGCATTCGTGCATGTCTGTGTGTAAATGTGTACTTGTAAGTGTTTGTGTGTGTGTATGTGTGTGCATGAGTGTGTTGTGCATGTTTGTGTGATCTGGTGCATGTGTTTGCACTCACGTCTTTGTGCATGTGTGTGTGTTGTGTATGTGTGGATGTGCATGTGTGTATGTGTGTGTGCATGTGCCAGTATGTGCATATGCAATTGTGTACATGGTTGTATGCATCTATTGTGTGTGCTTATGCATGTGCCTTTGTTTTCATGTGTGTCTATGTGCATAGGTGCATTCATGCATGTGTATGTTTGTGGTTGTGTGTGTGAAGGGCGAAGGGGGTTGTGTAGCAGTGCATGCATGTGTGTTTCTGCTTGGGTGTGCATGTGTGATTATGCTTGGGTGTGCATGTGTTTTTGCATGAATACATGTAGCTGTTATGTTTTTGTGTGTATATGTCAGAATGCATCTTTTTGTGTGTCTACATATGTGTATGGATTTTTGTGTATGCAGGTGTGGGTGTGTGCACATGCATGTGCGTTCATGGTTTGTAGGTGTGTATGTGTGTGCTTGTGTTAGTGTGCATGTGCACAAACGTGTATGTGCATGTCGATGCATGCATCCATGTCTGTGCATATGTGCTCTTGTCTATAAGCATGTGTATTTGTATGTTTTTGCATGTGTGTGTGGGTTGTGTGAATGTACTTGTATGCATGTGTGCATATGATTATGAATGCACAACCATGTGTGTCTGATGTGTGTGTGCATATGCGAGTTTGTTCATGTGTGATTGTGTATGTTTGCATGTGTATCTGCATGTGTATACGTGTGTGTGTGTGTATGTGTGTTTGTGCATACTTGCATATGCTCGAGCTGATCTGCAAGTGCACTTGTGTGCATGCGTGTGTGTGAGTGCACGTGTGTGTGTGTGTGTGTGTTTGCTTGTGTGCGTGTGCATATGTGTGTATGAGTGTGTATTTGCATGTGCAGGTGTGCATACTTATTTGTGTGTATGTGCACGTGTGTGTGCTGCACATGCGTGTGTGTGTGTGTGTGCTTGTGTATGTATATTTTTGTGAGCTTGTGTGTGTGTGTGTGCATGTGTGTGTACTTATTGATATAATCTTTGTAGAGCTAATGCACAATAGAGGTGTGAGTTGTACCTTTAAATTTTTTTATATTTTTAAAATCTTTTCTTAAATTAAAATTTGGTAATCATAAAAGAATCGATTTAATAATTTTAATAAATTAAAATATACAAAGCAAAAAGAAATTTTATAATTTTAAAAATATTTTTAATAAAATGTTTACTACCTGATAAAAATCATTTTCATAAATTTCTTTAATATACAGTTTTAATTAAATATTATTAAAAAAAGAAATGTAATAAATTACATAATAACAAAAAAATAAAAGTGACGAGATTTGTAGTCTAAAGGAATTAGTTTTAAAAGTATAAATCCAAAATATTTATCAATATCCACTGACATTATTAAGAAAAATGGAATCAATAAAGATCTTGCTTTAATACAATCTTTTTAGAAATATAAGAAATGAATAAATAAATGAATAATCAATTGTAAAGAAATCACCAATAAGATGTGCAATCGAAGAGAATGCTGAAGTAAAAAAAAGAAAAAATGAGTTACAGACATGACTCTAGCAACGACATCAAAATCGAATTGCAATTCTTGTTTTGCACCTTCACTTTCAAAAATATTGATGTAGCGAGATTAAAATCATCAATCCTCCAACTCCTAAAGCTCCTCTATTTATATTAGAATATTTAATAATTAAATAATTTTTTAAAATTTCTAGAAAGGGACACTTAAAATACTTGTTACATTTTAGCATCCCAAAAAAATTAAAATAACTCTCTAAAATACTTATTACGAGTGGGAACAACTACTACTATTTGATCTAAAAGGATGGAACAAAAGTAGCACGATCAGGATACTAAAAAAGGGTCCAGATCAAATCCAAGCCAGAATTGATCTAGAGCATTAAATCCCACTTATTGGATGGATGATGTTAATGCTCAAGAACACTATTTACAAAGACGAAGATGATCTCAGCCATTTGATTGAGCTTTATGGATTGATGGCTAGATGAAATGATTCACATATGTAGAGAAAATGTCAGCCGTTTGATCAGGTTTTATAGATGGATGATAGATGAAAATTACCATTCAAAATGGTGGATATGATTTCATTAGTTCAATCAAGCATGTCAGATAAATGGTTAAATGGAATCTATAGTTCATAAAAATGGATGCAATCTTGATCATTCAATCACAAAAATGCACGATTAGACGACACTACTTAACTCTAATTCGAAAGCAAATAGCATCGCTTTTTAGTCCAACATCACAAACTTTTATATGATGTTTAGCATTTATAATACTTTCTTTATGCATAAAGGTTAGCCTAATGGGTTCACTACCTTTAGTGCTCGTGGCCCATTACACCTAAGCTTATTTAGGAGTTATTTCTTAAGCTGATTTAATCCAAGCTACATAAGGAATTGTGTGAAGAATTTTATCAATGACTTGATATGTAATTTAAGCAACAGTTGTAGCATGAAGACCATCATTCCTTCACATTTCCTCACTTGTGGATTGCTTTATGAAACATTTGGTTAATATTTTTTAATTAATTGATCCTATAAGAGCTTAAGATGCATGACATTAAATTCACCCTAGAAAAATATTAGAGAAACTATCATAATGATTTCATTATTATGAAACAAGTGGTTCTAAAACCATTATTACAACAAAAATTTTTTTTATGATAGCAAAACCATTGACAAAATAGTAAAATTAAAAGATATAAATCATGCAAGTATACATATGCTTCCCTTAAATTCTTGCTTCCTATCAATATATGAAATTTATATAATTATACCACATACTTGGGATAAATTAATGTTTTTATTTCACACAAATCTCTCCCCTTTTTTTCTATGCATCAAAAGATAAAATAAGAGTAAAACATACAAACAAGGACTATACATAATAATATTATTTATACATAATTTATCACTAAACTACCAAGGGTACAAATTATAATAAATATTTGCAAAAAATTTTATCAAAAAAGGATTTATTAATTAATAAGCATAAACAAAAGTTAGTCATCAAACTTCATAAGAAAAATATTAATAATCTTATAAATATATAACAATATTAATTTGTTGTCATGCGCTCTACTTTTGTTTAGTTTAATAACATTTATGATTATGAACTTTATCACCCTCTTTATGTATGTTTTTCGCAATTACTATAAGAAATCAACTTAAAATAAATCTATAAGATTAAAAATCTTACAAGGGCTTCCCCCTTTTAAGTTCAAAAAGGTAAAATGATACAGAATAGAACTATGGATATGCATCAATAGATTTTAAGAACTACAATTAATTCTTAGTCGATAAACTACTTGTTAAAAATTCTAACTAGAAAGACTAAGAGAGTTTTCTTATAAAAATTATTTGGAATTTTAACACAATGATATGGACTAACAAAGAAGTTTTATTTCATTCTCTAAATTTGTTTCATTACATAAACATTCTAGTTTTTATCCAAGAAAGTATTTCTTTAATCTTAATTATTGAATGTTTTAACAATTAATGACCATGGGTATAGTTCAGTGATTAAAAAGTTTATCTCCCCTTGATTTTTAGCACAAGACTCTCATCCTTTCATAATCACTCAAATGGGTTAATCAAACTTAAGAAAAATGTAAGCTTGTGAAAGGTTTCAGTAGATAATGATTTGGTCAAAATAATTTTTTATTGTTACAAGCAATACTTTATTTCAAAATTCATCTACAATAAGATGAAATAATAGAATATAAATTCTCAACATTTTTCTAGTTTTTTCACCAAATCTTTAGGTTTTATACGTTATTACTTGTTTCTTTAATTTCTAATAAACCATGTAAAATCTTAACATATATGAACACTATCTATCACATTAAGCTCCAAGTTGAACTCTTACAAATTATTTCTTTGAAATTCATAAGTTACATCATTCAAAAAAGATTCACTTACCTCACATGTAATCATTAATTCAATAAAATATACATAATGTTAATGACACACTAAATAGATTCATATTTCTTATATAAACAACTTAATAATCCAAGTAGAAAACAATGTTAATCTAATTTTTCATAATAACATATCAAAAAATGTCATAAATCTTGATACTCTCATCTTCCTAAAACTCATCTAGTAAGGTAGCATTTGACATTCAAACTATATATAAAAACATGATCTATTAAATTTTCCTAAAGTGATATTAAATAATTCTTACAAAGCTACTAAGAAGATTAAACAATTTATCTTAAAAATAAGGATCACATACATTTTGCATGTGACTCACATATAAACTCATATGGTATGTTTTGTCTCTATAGGTCCTAATTAGAAAGATAAACAAAAAAACCTACCTAAGCTTTCTATTAAGGAACCCAAAATATCTTGGGTTTAATTGTGAGAGTGTGTGATTGAGGCACTTTTGTAAAAGTATTTCTCAAACATGTTCCCTTAGAAATCCATACATATTTATCATGCTTCAAATAGATGGATTTTTTAACTCGACAATCATAAGAAATATGTCCATGCCTATCATACTAATTGTATACAACTTGGGATTTAGTATGAAAATGAAATGTATGTAGACTAGTATTATTTCTATCATAGAGTTATACGATCAAGAATGTTTATGCATAGATGAAATAGAATAACTTCTATTATCATTCATATATATATATATATATATATATATATATATATATATATATATATATATATATATATATATATATATATATATATATGAACATTTCAATCTATATTTTGGAGTCAAATAAGTTGTAACATTAGAATTTGTATTCACAATACTACTATTTCTATTCATATAAGTTAAAGGTGGAGCATGTATAGGAACATATGAATGAGGATAAGAAGTAGAAGAACATAATGGTACACTAATAAGCATTTTTTTAAAATCATTTAACTCCTTTTCTACTAGACCAATATTTATTATGTTTCTTAAAATAAAATATCCTTTTCTTAAAGAAATATTTTCACATTCAAAGAATCAATACATGAATTGCCTAAGGCTAAAGAATGCTCACATTCATCAAATTTACTTTGCAAGGAACTTAAATTAGTAGCATGTAAAAGTAACTCACTTTAAAGTTGTTCCTTTCTAATTTTAAGCTGATTACATTGTCTTTCTAGTGAGTAAACATGATGCTCTTGTTTGTCAAATTTTACTTTAAGTCTAGAAAACATCCCAATCAATTTCTTATGCATAGTTATAAGTTCATCAAAAGAAATAATCAATTCATAATCACTAACAATATGATTATCACTATTAGAGAAAGCAATATTTTGTGCACCTTAAAATAAAGAGCTTGCCCTTGAGGTCCATAAAGCTTCTCTTTTCTTCTTTCTCTATTCCATTTTTCTATTTCTCATTTCTTCTTATCTTGGGTAGGAAACATAACCTATTTGTCATATAAAGTATTTAGTTCCTATGTAGCCTCCAAACTAATTTTTAGATGACCAATATTAATTCTAATTTATTGAGACAAAGTAAAATAAAGATAATTCATTTATTTCGCTTTTTGTGCCTTAAACTTCTATATTATTTATCAAAATCATTTGAAACAATAAACAAATTTCAAATGAAAACCATAAATAAAAATTAATATTTAAAATAAGAGGTTTAAAATCATATATTTATAAAGAAAAATTTTGACCTTTAAACATAGGTGGATCCATGTGGTTAACAATATAAAAAATAATTTACCACACAACAAGAAATGAAAAAGATGAGATCTTCTCTTAGGAATTTCATCCCTCGATACAACCTACTCTGATACCACTTGATTTAATCTATGGCGAGGTAATGCATAAGAGGGACGGGTGACAGAATTAGGCTTTTAAACTAAATACTTAATAAAAATAATTTTGTTAAATTTCTCTTATATGTGTTTTTAATTAAATACTATTAAACATAAAAATATCATAAATTATATAATAATAAATAAAATAAAAGTAAAGAGAGATTTTTAGGCGGTTCGATCTAACCTGTGCTAATATCCAACCCCAGTTAACATCATTAAGAATCCACTAACAAAACCACTTTCTTTCATCATAGCAGGTAGAGGTAACATTTGTAAAGTTCACTTGTTTATCATAGTAGGTAGAGCATCACTATTATAATTTCAAATATAAAATCTTACAATGCTAAAGTGAAATACAAAATAATAATTAGCCACGATGTTTTAGTATTTATTGTAACAGCACATATAACACAAGTCTATGCATTAGGATGTTAGAATATGAATACATATATGAGAAAGGTTGAAAAAATCTAAAGGATTTTGTTTTGAAATATTTAAAAAAATTATCAAAATGCATTAACATTATTAAAAAAAGGAATCAATAAATAACTTGCTTTAATATGAATTTTTCTAGAAAAATAAAAAACAGAATGGGAAAATAAATCAATTTTAAAGAATTCACTAGTAAGATGTGCAAATGAAGAAAATGATGTAAAAGAAAGGAAAATTGAGTTACAAACTTAACTCCAATGCTAACATTAGGTTGTAATTATTAGTTTTGCACTTTCTCTTCCCAAAATATTGATGTAGAAAGTTTAAATCATTAATCTTTATCATTTAAGTCTCCTCTATTTATATTACTACATTTTAGATGAAAAAAAAAATTTTAATGACTATAAAAGGTCACCTAAAATAATCATTACAATTTGATGTTCAAAACAAGCAAAAACATCTTTTTGAAACACTTATTATGATAAGAACAATGATTGCCATCCAATCTAGGAGGACAACATATGAGCTACTCAATCATAATATTAAATAAAGGGTCCATATCTAATTCAAGTGAGATAAGATCTGGATCATTAGATCTCGCATGTTCGATGGATGGTGTCGATGGGGAAAAGCACTATTCATAAAGTTAGAGATAATCTCATTTATTCAATCAAGCTTTATGGATTGATGGCTAGAAGAAATGTATTGCTCACAAATGTAAAGAAGCTCATAATTATTTGATTAAGATTTACATATAGGTTGTAAGATGAAAATTACTATCCAAAATGTAAAAAGTGATATGATCCATTTGATATAGCTTGTTAGATAAATGGTTTGATGGAATTTACCTTTTCATAAAGGTAAATATGATTCTAACTATTTGATCACTAAAATGTATAATTAGATTGCACTAATTTGCTTTAGTTTAGAAGCAAATAGGTCTAATTTTTAGTCTCACATTACAAGCTTGTAGTTGATATTTACCATTTATAATACATTTTTCACACATAAAGGTTATCCTAATGGGTTTAGCTATCTCCTGATGCTCTTAAGAAATAATGATTGACATCGCTAGTGTATATATTTATAGATCTGACCTAATATGATCCTATTACTTAACAATTCATGAGACTTCATAACTGTTTGATCACTTGTGTGCATGTGGATGTCAATGTGTGTGCGTATGTGCATTTACATATTTGTGTGCATGCTTATATGTGTGTGTTTGTGTGTGATTTTGTATGTGCATATGTGTGTGTGTCCTTGTGTAGATGTGTGTGTGTATGTGTTTGAGTTTGTGTGGGGTGGGTGGTATGTGAGCATGTACATGTGCATGTCTGCACATGTGAGTGCATGTGTGCATGCACATGGCATGTGCATATGTGTGTGTGCATGTTTATATGTGTGTGTGTAAACATTTAAGAGTGTTTGTAAAACTTTGCATGTGAGTCTATGTATGTATGTTTGAGCATGTGTGTGTGCATGTACATGTGTATATGTATGTGTGTGTATATATGTTTGCATGTTTGTGTATGCATATGCATGTGTGCATGTGTATATTTGTGTGTGCATGTGTTGGTGCATGCGTGCGTGCATTTGCATATGTGTGTTTGTGTTTTTTTTAGTGCATGCACTATGTGTGTGCATGCATGTATGTGTCTACGAGCTTTTGCATGTGTATGTGTGTGTGCACATGTGTAAGTGATTGTGATGAGTGTGCATGTGTGTTTGTGTATGTGTATCTATGTGCACTTGCGAGCATGAGAGCTTGCGTGCATGTGTGTGCATGTGTGTGAATGTGTGAGTTACAGTGCATGTATGTGTGTGTGTATGTGTTTGAGCATGTGTGTTCTTGTATTTGTTCTCTCGTGTGTGCCTATTCATATGCTTATGCCTGTGATTATGCATGTGCATATGTGTGCGTGTGTAAGGGCACGTGTCAGTGTAGCTATGCATGTGAGTATGTGTTTGTGTGCATATTTTGTCTTGTGTTTGTGTGTATCCATGCGATTGTGTGTGTGTGCATTTTGGTGTGTGCATACATGCAAGCGTTCGTGTGTGTGCATGTTGTTATACAAGTGTGTGAGCGTACTCGTATCTATGCTTTTGTTCATGTGTGTTCCTGTGAGTGTGCAAGTGTATGGTTGTATGTGTTTGTGTGAATGCATGTGAGGGTATGCATTTACATGTGCATACATTTGTGTATGTATGTGTTTATGCTTGTGTGCATGTTTACATGGGCATCAGTGTGCATGCGTGCTTGCATTTATGTGTGTGAGCAAGAGGATGTGTATGCTTGTGTTTATGTATGTGTGTGTGTATGTGTACATGTGTGTTTGTTCATGTGCATCTATCGATATGTGTGTGTGTGTGGATGTGTGTGTGATTATACATCTGTGTCTACTTGTGTCTTAATGTGTTCTTATGCATGTGTGTGTGTAGGTGTGTGGATGCACTTGTGCATTTGTGCAAATGTGTGTGCATGTGTATATGTGTGCATGTGCATCAACGTGTGAGCACGTGTGTGTAAATGGATGCGTGTGTGTGTGCATGTGAGTGAAAGTATAAGTGTATGTGCATGTATATGTTTATATGCATATGTGTGTGTGCATGTCTGGATGAAAGTGTATGTGTATGTGCATGTATATGTGTGTATGTATATGTGTGTTCATGGTCATGTGTGCATGTGTTTGTGCCCTTATGTGTGTTTATGCATATGCATGTTTTTGTGTATGACCAAGCATGTGATTATACGTTTGTGTGCATATGTTTGTGTGTGCACGTGTGTGTGTTTGTGTATGCATGTACTTGTGGTGTACATGTTTTTGTCATTGTGTGTGGGCTAGTTTATTTGTGTGCATGTGCGTGTGTGTGTGTATGTGCTTATGTGTGTGGTTGCATGCAAGTGTGCTTGTACATGTGCATTCACGTTTGTTTGCTTGTGTGTGTGTGGGTATGCCTGGGTGGGTGTGTGTTTATGTGTGTGTGCATGTGAGTTTCTGTTTATCTATTTATGTGTTATACTTATAGGTTTGCATATGTGTAGATGTGGGTGTGGGTGTGTGTGCAAGTCCATGTGCCTATGTTTTTGCGCACATACAAGAATGTGTATGATTTTGTGCCTTTGTATGTGCAGATATCTACTTTTGATTGTATGAGAGAGAGCATATGCATGCATTTTCTTATGTTATTTGTATATATGTGTGCATGTTGGTATGTGTAGGTGCATATATGTGCATGTGGGCATTTGTGTGTGCATGGGTATGTGTAGCAATGTGCATGCAAGTGTGTAGATATGTGTCTATCTACGTGCTTGTCATGCATACACACATGTGTAATTTTTTTATATGTGCATGTGTCTGTGCTTTTGTGTGTGTGCATATTCATATGTGTGCCTGCATATATGTGTGTATATATTTTTGTGTGCCTTTGTTTGCATAAGTGCACACCTTTGTGTGGATGAGTACTTGGATGTGGATGTGTATGGGTTTATGTGTTTACATAAGCATGTTTGCATATGTGTGCACATGTGCATGCATAAGTGTTCATTTGTGTGTGCATGTGCACATATTTGAGTGCACATGTGTGCATGTGTCCATGTGTATGTGCTTGCTTGCATGTGTTTGTGTGGGCACGTGTGTGCATGTGTATGTGTTTGTGTACATGTGCATGTGTGTGTGTGTAAGCATGTATGCCTATGGATTTTTATGTATGCATGCCTATTTGTGTGCATGTGTATATGTGTGTCCAGGTGTGTGGGTATGGGTGTATTTATGCTTGCATGTAAGTTTTTTTGCTAGCATGTGTAGATGAGTGCATGTCTATCTGTGTGTTGTAGCTATGTGTGATTCTATTTGTGTAACCATCTATGTGGGTATGCATGTGTATGTATGCACATATGTGTCTATGTATTCATTTGTTTCATTGTGTGAGTTTTGGTGTTTTAGTATTGTGTTTGTGCATGTGTGTGTGTGTGTGTGTGCTTATTTGTTTGCATGGGTTCATGCATGTGTGCATGTGTGTGTGCAATCATATACACTTATGCACTTATGCATGTGTGCATGTGTGGGTGTGTGTGGCTGTGTGTGCGCTTGTGTATGTATGTATGTGTGTGTGTGTGCATATGAGTATGCATTTATGTGTGTTTATATGTGTGTTTATATGTGTGTTTGTGTCTGTGCATGCATTTGTGATTGTGTGTGCATGTGTGCATTAGTGTGGATGCACATGTGAGTGTGGATGCACATGTGTGTGCATTTATTTGTGTTCTTTGTAAGTACAATTGTGTGCCTGCAACTACATGTGTGTGTGTGAATGTGCATGTGTATATGTGTTCATGTGTGTGCTTGTTTGTGTCTGTAGGCATATTTATGTGTTCTATGCCTATGTGTGTGTGTTTGTATCTGAATGCATTTGTGTGTGTTCATGTGCATGCATGGGCATATGCATGCATGTGCGTTTGAGTGTATGTGTGTCATTGTATGTGTAGGTGTACTTCTATATGTATCAGTGTGTGTGTCCAGGTGCATGTGTGTGTGTGTTTTTTGGTCGTGTGCATGCATGTATGTACATGTGTGTGGGTGTATGTGTCTACATGCTTATTGATGTCTAAGATCTTATGTGTGTGTGTGTGTGTGTGTTGTGAATCTGTGTTGTTCAAGTGTGTAGGAATGTGTATGTGAGTGTGTGTGTGTGTGCACATGCATGCATCTTTTTTTGTGTGTGCATCTATGTACATGTGTGCATGTCATGCATGCTTGCAAGCATGCAAGTGCTACTCTATGTTTGTGTGTGTTAGGTGTGTGTGTGCATGTTTGCAAGTATGCATTTGCATGAGTTGCATTTGCATGGGTGTGTGTGCAAGAGTGGATGTGTCAGTGTCTATGTTTGTGTATGTGTGCATGTGCATGTGTGTGCATGTGTGTGTGTGTGCATGTGCATGTGTGTGTGAAAGTTTGTGTGCATCTCCTTGTGTTTTGTGTTTTGTGCATGTGTGCATGCATATGTTTCTATGTATTTGTGCACATGTGGGTGTGTCATGTGTGTTTGTACTATGTGTGTGTTACTTCACGCATGCATATGTGTGTTCGTGTGTGTGTGTGCATGTCCATGCACGTTCATGCATGTGTTCGCATGTGTGTGTGTGTGTTCATTTGCATATGTGTGTATGTGAGCATGTGTGCATATGGGTGTGCATGTGTGTGTGAGTGCATTTGTGTATGCATGCATGTGTGAATTTTTTAGTGTGTGCATGTGAGTGTATATCTTTGTGTGTTTGTGTGTGCCTATGCATTTTTTTGAGTGTTTGTGTGCATGTGTATCTATTGGTGCTTATGTGTCAATTTGTTTTAACATGCATCTATGTGCATGTGGATGCATGTGAGTATGTGTGCATGTGCATATGTTCGCATGTCCAGGCACGTATGTTTGATTTTTTGTACTTGTCAGTGTGTATGTCCATTCATTTTATGTATGTTTACATGTAGGTGTGTATGCTTGTGTGTGTGTATCTATGCGTACATGAGTGTGTGGTTATGTGTGTGTGGGCACTTGAGCTTATGTGTATTTGGGCATGTGTGTGTGCTTCTATGTGTGCATCCAATGGTGCATGTATTTATCTATGTGCACTCATGTGCTCATGTGCATGCAAGAGTGCATGTTTGGGTGTTGGTATTCTTGTGGGTGTGTATGATGTGCATGTGCATGTCTTTGAGTGTGTTCACAAGTGTGTATAAGTGTGTGTGAGTATGCATGCATGTGTGTATATGCATGTGCATGTATGCATTGCTGCATGTGTGTGTAGGTGTGTATGCTCAGTTTTTTTATGTATATGTGTGTTCATGTTTCTATGTTCTATGCATGTGTGTGCATGCTAATGTATGTGTGTATGTTCATGTGTGCATTTATGCATGTGCATGTGTGTTTATGTGTGTGTGTGTGCACAGGTGCATGGATGCATGTGTTTTTGTGTGTTGTATACACATGCAGGTGCATGTGTGTTGTTGTTGTGTGTGTGTGAGTATGCCTATGTGGGTGCATGTGTTAGCATGTGTGTCCATGTCCATGTTCAAGTGTGTTGCTCTATGTGAGTGTGTATTTGTTGGTGTATGTGTTGTGTGTGTACATATGTTCATGTGGCTGTGCAAGTCCATGTGTTTGTTGATATGTGTCTACATACTTGTGTATGTGTGCATGCATATGTCTATGTGTCTATGTGGGGGGGCATGTGTGTGGGTTGTGTGTGTGTGTCTAATATGAGTGTGGGTGGGTGTGTGTAGATGTGTGTGTGTGTGTATTTGTGTGTGTTAATGTGCCAATGCACACATGCAAATATGTGTATTTGTGTGTATTCAGGTGTAACTATTTGTGTATGTGTGTGCATGTGTGTGCATGTGTTTGAGTGAGTAAGTGCATGTACGTGTGTGTGTAAATGGAGGCACATGTGTGTATGGGTGCATCTATGTGTGTGTGAGTATTTGCATGTGTGCATGTTTGCGTATGTGCATATGTTTGTTTGTGTGTATGTCCATGTGTCCAGGTGTGAGTGGTTGTGTGTGTGTGTGTATGTGCATCTGTGTATGTGGACATGTGTGTGTAAGTTTGTGAGGAAGTGTGCCACATGTGTACTTGTATGCATGTGTGTGTTTGCATACATGTGTGCTTATGTGTATGCATGTGTCTGTGCATGCATTATCTTGTGTGTGTTTGTGCTTATGTGCTCACACGTTCATATTCATGTATGCATGTGTATGTGCATGTTTGAGTTTGTGTGCACATGAGTGCATCTGTATTTGTGTGTTTGTGCTTGTGTGTGTTCTTGTATGAATGTGTGCATGTGTTTGTGTGCTTGTGCATATGTGTGCATGCATGTACATGCAAGTGAACATGTGTGTGTGCCTGTGTGCTCATGTGTGTGCATATCTATATGCATGAATGTGGTTATGGATGTGCATGTGTGTGTACTTGCATGTGTGTGGGTGCATGTGTGTGTACTTCTATGATTGTGTATACATATGCATGTGTTTGTCCTTATGCATATGTGTGTGTGCATGAATGTGCAAGTGAACATGTGTGTGTGCTTGTGTGCTCATTTGTGTCCATGTGTGTACACATGCATGCATGTGGTTATGTGTGTGTGTACCTACACATGTGCAGGTGTGTGTGGGTGTCTAGAAGCATGTTTTTCTTATGTGTATAGGTATTTTTGAGTATGTGCCTATGCATGCATGTGTGTGTGTGCATACATATATTTGTGTGCATGTTTCGGTGTACATGTCTATTGGTATGTGTGTGTGTGTGTGTTTATGTGCACACATATGTGTGTGCCATGTGTGTGTATGATGATGTCGACGTGCAGGTGTGTGTGCATGTGTGAGTGTGTGTGTCGTTTCTATGTATATGTGTGTCTACATTAGTGTGTGCACACATACAGATGTGTGTATGTCTCTACATGTGCATCTTTGTGTGTGTGCATATGTGTATGCATGTGGGTATATGCATGTGTGTGAGTGTGTATGTGTGTGTATGATTGCATGCATGTGTTTGTGTGCATGTGTGTGTCCATGTGTCTTTGTGGGTGCATATACGTGTATGTGTATGCATGTGAATACACATGTGTGTTTGCATGCATGTGTGTGTTAAAAATGTATGTAAATGTTTGTGTGTTGTGCATGTGTGCATATGCTGTTGTTATTGTGTGCATGTCTTCATGGGCATGAGTGTGTGTGGTTGTGTGTGCATGTGTATGTTCATGCATGTGTGCACGTGTGTGTCTGTGTGTATGCATGTGTATGTGTGTGTATATGCATGTGTGTGCATGTGAGCATGTGTATGTACTTGTGTCTTTGTGTGTGTGCATGTGTGTGTGTGTGCTTGTGTTAGTGCTTGTGCATGCAAGTGTGTTTGTGTTCACATCAGTGTATGTATGTGTTTGCTTGTGCATATATGTACATGTGTGTGTTTTCTTATGAATGTGTGCATGTTTGTGTGCTCATGCGAGTGTGTGCGCTTGCCTACTTGCAAGTGTTTATTTGTCTTCATGTTTGTGCATGTTTGCATGTTTTTGCTCTTGTGTTCATGTGAGTGCATGTGTGTGTGTGTAAATGCTTGTGCATGTGTGTGAAATGTGTGCATGCTTGTGCATGTGTATGTGTTTGTGTGCATTCAATAGGGGGCATGTGTGTTTACATGTGTTTACCTTTGTGTGTGTGTTCTTTTGCATGAATGTGTTTGCATAATGCATGATTGTGCATGTGCACATGTTTTTGTGTGCGTGTGTGTTGTGCAAATATGTGTACGTGTTTTCTTGCATTCATGTGTGCATGCACTTGCACATGTTTGCATGCGTGTGTTTGTGTGCTTGTATAGGCACATGTGTGTGTGTGTGTGCACACACACCAATGTGCACATGTGCTTGTGTGTTTGTGTGCCCATGTCTACATAAGTGTATAAGTCTTTTTGTGTATGTGCATTTGAGTGTGTGTATATGTGTGTATGGTCATGTGTGTATGTGCGTGTTTGTAAGAGTTTATGCATAAGCGTGTGAGCATGCATCTTACTGTGTGTATGTGCACATGTATATGTGTGTGCATGCATGTACTTTGCATGTTTGTGTGCATGTTTTTATTTATGTGTGTGTGTATATGTGTGTGCATAAGCTTGTATATGTGTATGTGTGCATGTGTGTGTAGTTGTGCATGTGGGTGCATCAGTTTGTGGGAGTATGTTTGTGTGTGTGAGTGCATCTAATTGTGTGTGTGCTTATATGTGTGTGTGGGTACATGTATGCCTGCTTAAATGCATGCATTATGTGCATATGTGTGTCCGTGTGTGTCTTTGTATATATGTGTGCATATGTGTTTGCATGTATCTGTGTATGTGTGTGTATGTGTATGTATGTGTGCATTTATGTGAGGACATTATGTGCATGGGTGTGTTCATGCATGTCTGTGCAAGTGTGTGCATTTGTGTGTGTACATTTTTGTGTGTTTGAGTGCATGTTTGTGCATATACGTGTGTGTTTGTGTAAACGTGTCTATCTGTGTGTGGATATGTGCACCTATAAGTATGTGTACATGTGCTTAAATGTGTGTGTGTGTGCGTATGAACGTTTGTGTGCATTTGTTTTTGTATGTGTGCATATATGTGTGTATGCATACACGTGTGCATGAATATATGTGTGTATTTTTTGTGAGTGTATTCGTGTGACTGGATCTATGTATGTGTCTTTCTATCCATGCATGTGTATTTTTATGTGCAATTTAAACATGTGTGCCTGCTTGTATGCTTATGTGCATATGTGTATGTACATGTATTGTTGTGGGTGTGTGTGTGCGTGTGTGCTTTGTGCATGTGTCTTCATCGGCATGTGAATGTGTGCCTATGTGTGTGCTTATATGTATACGTGTTTGTATGCATAAGGGTGCACGTGTGTGTGTGTGTGTGTATGTGATTGTGCATGTGTGCTTATGTAAGTGTGTGACTGTGTGTGTGTGTGTATTTGTTTTGCATGTCTATGCGCATGTGTGAGCATGCATGTGTCCACATGTGTTTGTTGTGAGCATGCATGTGTGTGTGTGCATACATAAATCTTTATGTGTGTGAGTGCATTTACATGTGTGTGTTTGTTTGCATGTGTGGGTGTGTGTGGCTATTTATGGGTGTTTGTGTCAAGTGTGTGTCTATATGTGTGTGTGTGCATATGTGTGTAAGTGTGTATGTGTGTGTGTGCATACATGTGTGCATGCATGTTCATGTTTACGCATATGTGTAAGTGTGTGTTTGCATGTTAGTGTGTATGTGCTTATGTGTGTATTTGTATATGTCTGAGTGCATGTGTTTGTATATACATGCACGTGCATGTTTTTGCATATGAGTGTATTTACATGCATGTGTGTGCATGCAGATGCATGTTTGTGTGCATGTGTGTGTGTATATGCACATATGTGTGCATGCATGTGTGTTGCATAAGCAAGTGTGTTTGTTTGTGTGTATGCTTTTGCATAAGTATGTGTGTGTGTGTGTACATGTGTGTCTAGTTGTGAGCATGAGTGTGGCTTGGTGTGTTTGCATGCATGTGGGTGCATTTGTGTGGGTATATGTGCATGTGTGTGCATTTGCATTGTCTCTGTGCATCTAAGTGCATGCATGTTTGCACGTGTGTCTACATATGTGTGCGGTGTGTGCATGAGTAGGTTTATTTGCATGCATGTGATTGTAAGTGCATGAGTATGTGTGTGTCTCTATGTGAATGTGTGTGTGTGCATGTATGTGTACGTGTGCATGTGTGTGAATGTGTGTGTTTGTGTGTGTATGCATGTGTCTATGTGTACTTGCTTTTGTGAATACAAACATGTGTGTATGTGTGTGTGTGTACAATTGTGTGTGTTACTATACATGTGTGTGTTTGTGTGCATGTGTCTAAGTGGCTGTGTGTATGTGCATGTGTGTATATGTGTGTGTGTGTGTGGGTATGCTTTTGTATGTGTGTATTTATCTTTATGCATGTCTGTATGCTTATGCATATGCATGCATGTGTATGTGCATGTGCTTATGTATACATATGTCTGTGTGTTTATGTGTTAGTGGGTACATACATGTGTGTGTTTTCATGTTTATTTCTTTGTTTGTATGTGTGCATGTGAATATATGTGTTTACATATGTACACGTCTGTTCTTGTGTGTGCATGTGTGCATGGGTGCATATGTGCATACCATGCGAGTGCACAAGAATGCTTGTGCTTGTGCGCGTGTGTGTGCCTTGGTGTATGTGTGCATGTGCATGCACATGTGCTTGCACATGTAGGTGCATATTTGTTTGCATGGATGTGCAAAGATATGTGTGTGTATGTGTGCATTTTTGAGTATTTATGTGCATGCATAGATGTTTGCATTTGTGTGTGTACATGTGTGTGTGTGTGATTGTGCATGTATAAGTTTATGTCTCTATGGGTGTGCATGTGCATGTGTATACATGTGCTTTTACGTGTGTTTATGCATGTGGGTGAGTCTTCTCATACCTGATTGTTTGCATTTGTGTGCACGTGTGTGTGCATGTGTGCACCATTTTTTGTATGCATGTGTGTATATTTTTGCATGTGTATGAGTAAGTGGTTGTTTGTGTGTATGAGTGAGTTCATATGCGTGGGTCCATGCAAGCATGTGTGTGTGCTTGTGTATGTATTTAGGTGTGTGTGAGCATGTTTGTTAGTGTGTGTGTCTATCAACATGAGTACAAATGCTTGTGTGCATGTATGTTTGTGTGTGTCTATGTGTGCATAAGTGTGTGTGTGCCCATACATACTTTTGCATGTTTGTGTGTGTGCAAGCATGTGGGCTTGGGTATGTTTGTATGTTTGCATGTGTGCGTGTATGTGGACACATAGATGTGTATATGCATGAGTGTGTGTTTATGCTTATGTGTGAGTTTGTGTGTGATTGAGTGTGCATGTGCATGTGTGTACCTATGTGTATACATGTCTGTTAGTGCATGTGTATATATTTGTGTGTGTGGTTTTGTGCAAAAGTGTGTGCATGTATTTATGCATGTGTGTGTGTGTTTGCATGCATATGCATGTCTATTTTTTTTATTGTGTTGTGTGCATGTATGTGCATGTGTGTGCATTAGTGTGAGTTTGTGTGTGTATTCTTATGCATACATGTTTGTGTGTGCATGTGTGTGTGTTTGTATGTTAGAAAGTGTGTGTATGTAGGTATGTATGTGTGTTCCTGTCTGTGCATATGCATGCACACGCATATGTGCTTATCAGTGGAGGGTGCATGTGTGTGTGTTCATGTGTTTGCATGTGTGTTTGTAACTACATGTGTATGTGTGCATGTGTGTGTGTGTGTATGTGCACATGAATGCATGTGTGAGCATGTAGTAGTTTGTATGTGTGGTAGTGAATGTATGTGATTGTTCATGTGTGTGCGTGTGCATGAATGAGTGTATGCATGTGTTTGCATGTGCGTGTGCTTGGGTTCACATCTATGTCAGTGTGCGTTTGCATGCGTCTGTGTATTTGTACATGTGCATGCACATGTGTTTATGCGTGGATGTGTGTGCATACATGTATGTGTGTGCTTGTGGTTATGTGTGTGCATGCATTTGTACAGGTGTGTGTGTGTGTGTATGTTTTAGTTTGAGTACATATTAGTGACATCTGTGTATGCATATGTGATTGTGTGAGTGTGTGGGTACATGTGTAGGTGTGCTTATGTGAGTGTGTTGGTGCATATGTAAGTGTTCTTATGCATGTGTGTACTTAAGTTTGTATATGTGTGTGCATATGTGTGCATGTTGTGTGCTTGCATGCATATGTGCATGTGTGTGTGTGCATGTCCTTATTGGTGTGTGTATGATTATCTGACTTTGTGTGAACATGCATGCATGCTTGTTTGTGAGTTTTGTGCATGTCCCTTTACATATGTGTTCATGTGTATGTGTGAGTACGAGCATTTGTGGGTGCATGTGCATTATTACATGTGTTTATAGGTGTGTTTATGTGTGTGTGTGTATGTCACTATGCCCACGTGTGTGTGTATGTGTGTGTCTACCTGTATGTGCATGTGTCCATGCATGTGTATGCATGTGTATGTGCATGTGTGCATCTCTACTTGTGTGTGAATGTGTATAGGTGTGTGTGTGTGTGCTTTTGTAAGTGTGTGTAAGTGCATGCATGTGTTTGTGTGCATATGTGATTGTGTGTTTGTGTGGAAAGTGAGGTCTTTCTATAGGTTTCTGTGTGTGTTCACATGCATATGTTTGTGTGTGCGTGCATGTGTATGTGCATGCATGAAGTATGCACATACACACATGTGTTCTTGTGTGTTGGTCTATACATGTGTGTGTGCGTGTGTGCATGCGTGTGTGTATGCATACATTTGTGTGTGTCTGCAATTGCATGTGTGTGGACGTACACACATGTGTGTGTTTATAGGTTTGTGTGTGTGCTTATGTATGCACATGTGTGTTCATACGTTTGTGTGTGTTCATGTGTGTGCGTGTGCTTGCTTGTGTGTGCCTATGGGTATGTTCATGTTTGCATGTACTTATGCATGTGCGTGTGTGCGTGTTTGTGTGTGTGTACGTGCATGCGTGCTTGCTTGTGTGTTTGTGTGTGCTTGTAGGTGTCTGTGTGTGTGTGTGCATAAGTGTGTTGTGTTTGTTTGTGTGATCTTATGCATATGTGTGCTTGTGTGCACATGAATGTGTTCATGATCACATCTTTCTACATGTGTGCATTGTGCATGGGTGTATGCATGTGCATACATGTGTGTATGCAACTGTGTACATGGGTGCATGCATCTATTATTTGTGTTTATGCATCTGCCTTTGTGTTCATTGTGTGTGTGTGCATAGGTGCATTCGTGCATTTGTATGTTTGTTGGTATGTGTGTAGGAAGGGTAGAGGAGGTTGTGTAGCAGTGCGTGCATGTGCAATTCTGCTTGGGTGTGCATGTGTTTGTGCGTGCATGTGTGCAGATGTGTATGTTTGTGTATGTGTTTTTGTGCATGCATCTGTTTGTGTGTCTTTTTCTGTGTCTATGTGTGGAGGTTGGTGTGTATGTGTGTATGCATTTTTGTGTGTGCAAATCATGTGCTTATAAGTGTGTGCATTTTGTGTGTGCATGTATCGGTTTATGCACATGTGCATGTGTTGATGATGGTTTGTGAGTGTGTATGTGTACACATGTGTATGTGCAAGTGGGTGCATGCATCCACGTGTTTTCATGTGTTTTTGCATGTGTGCTTGTCTACAGGCATGTGTGTATCTGTATGTTTTCGCATGTGTGTGCAGATTGTCTATATGAACTTTTGTGTATGTGTGCATGTGATTGTGAACACACGACCATGTGTGTGTATGTGCATGTGCATGTGGGTGTTCGTTCATGTGTGATTGTATGTATGTGCCTGTTTGTTTGCATGTGTATACTTGTGTGTGTGTGTGCACATTCACATAGGCTCATGCACATGTCCATGTGTGCTTGTGTGCATGTGTGTGTGTGTGTGTGTGTGTCTTTCTTTGCATGCTACTGCACTTGTGTGTACATGCATGATTATGTGTGTGCTTGTGTATGTGTATTTGTGTGAGCCAGTGTATGTGCATGTGTGTATACTTATTGATATAATCTTTTATAGAGCTACTGCATAAGAGAGGTGTGAGTTGTACTTTTAAACTTTTTGATATTTTAAAAATCTTTTTTTAAATTAAAAGTTGGCAGTCATAAAACTAATGATTTAATAATTTTGCTAAATTAAAATATAAAAACAATGGAAATTTTATAATTTTAAAATATTTTTAATAAAAATATTTAATACCTGATAAAAATAATTTTCATTAATTTCTTTCATATACATTTCTAATTAAATATTATTAAAAAAGAGAAATATCTAAATTAAGTAATAACAAAAAATAAAAAGTGATGAGATTTTTAGGTAGTTTGACCTAACTTGTGCCTACATCCAACACCATTCAACCGAACTAGGTTTCAAATCATAAAGTCACTCTCTTTGCCATAGTATATAGAGATAATCTTTACAAAGCACACCCTTTTATGATGGTAGGTAGGTTCACTAATGCAATCTTAATTATAAAGTTTACAATATTAAAGCATAATACAAAATAATAGTTGACTACAATGTTTCACTATTCACTTGTAAAAGCATACATGACACAAGTTTATAAATTTATAATATCGAAATATGAATGTACATTTTAAAAAGTTGAGTCAATTTAAAAGATTTAGTTTTAAAATATTAAATCCAAAAGATTTATCAATATGCACTAACTTTATTAAGAAAAATGGAATTAACAAAGATCATGCTTTAATATGATCTTTTATTGAAATATAAGAAAGGAATAAATAAATAAATAATCAATTGTAAAGAAGTCACCAATAACATGTGCAATCGAAGAGAATGCTGAAGCAAGAAAAAGAAAAAATGAGTTACAAACAGGACTCTAGCAAAGACGTCAAATTGCAATTTTTGGTTTTGCACCTTCACTTTCGAAAATATTGATGTATCAAGGTTAAAATCATCAACCCTCAAACTCTTAAGGTTGCTTTATTTATATTAGAATATTTTATAGTAAAATAGATTTTTTTAAATGACTAGAAAGGGACTCTCAAAGTAGTTGTTACATTTTGACATCCAAAACAAATGCAAACAGCTTTCTAAAATATTTATTACAAGTGGGAACAAATACTACTATCTTATCTAGGAGGATGGAACAGAAGTTTCATGATCAAAAAACTGAATAACTTATCTAATCCAAGATAGAATTGATCTAGATCATTAAATCCTACATGCTAGATGGTCGATGTTAATGCGCAAGAGCACTATCCACAAAGATGAAGATGATCTTAGTCATTTGATTGAGCTTTATGGATGGATGGCTAGGTGAAATGAATTATTCATATATAAAAAGAAAATGTCAGCCATTTGATCAGGTTTTATAGATGGATGGCAGATGAAAATTACTATTCAAAAAAGTGGATATGATCTCATTTGTTCGATCAAGCATGTCAAATGAATGGTTAGATGGAATCTATCGTTCATAAAAATGTATACAATCTTGATCGTTCAAGCATGAAAATGTATAATTGAATGGCACTGATTCCCTTTAGTTTGAAAGCAAATAAGGTCTTTTTTTAGTCCTAGATCACAAGCTTTTATATTATGTTTAGCATTTATAATACTTCCTCTATGCAAAAAGGTTAGCTTAATGGGGTTGACTGCCCTTGGTGCTCTTAGCCCATTACACCTAAGCCTATTTGGGAGTTATTTCTTGATCTAATTTAATCTAAACTACATAAAAAATTATGTTATGATCGAGACTCAGACTTGACCTAATTTGATTCACCTTTTCTCCTGACCTGTCTCCCCCAAGGCTTATTGCCCACAAATAATTCAGGCCATTTGGCTTGAGCCTTTAGGCTTGGCCTATGTAGATGGTTAAGAAAAATTATTTTTAAGACAACTTTTAAATTTTTCTCTATTTAAAGAATTTTTGTAGCAATTAAAATAAATAAAATTTTTTTATAAGTACTAAAATAGAAATGTATAATAAATTAATGATCACAAGAGTGGATGAATGATGCTATGCAACTTAAATGTGTCATATGTAAATGATAAGATAAACAATTAAACTAGTAGATGTTTTAGAGATTTACTCTTAATGGTTAGCTACTCTACCAAGAATTTTATCAATGACTTCTTGATATGTAATTTAAGCAACAGTTGTAGCATGACCACCTTCAATGCTTGACATTGCTTCACTTGTGGATTGCTCCATGAAATATTTGGTTAATAATTCTTTATTTAATTTATCGTAAAAGAGCTTGAGAGGCATGACCTAAAATGCACTCAAGGAAAGTATTAGAGAAACTATCACAATGGTTTTGTTATTATGAAACAAGAGGTTCTATAACCAATGGTAAAATAATATCTTCTTTCGGTGATAACAAAACAATTGATAAAATAGTGAAATAAAAAGATATAAATCGTGCAAGCATACATATGCTCTCCTATATTCTTGCTTCCGCTCAATATATGAAATTCATATAATTATGCCACAAACTTGGGATATAATTAATGTTTATTATTTCATAAATATCTCTCCCTTTTTTTCTTATGCATCAAAAGATAAAATAATACTAAAGCATGCAAACAAGGACTACACATAATAATATTATTTATACATAATTGTATTTAAACTATCAAGGGTACAAGTTAAAATAAATCTTTGCAAAATATTATATCAAAAACAAAAAGGATTTATCAATTAATAAGCATAATCAAAGTTAATCATCAAACTTTATAAGAAAAATATTAACAATCGAATACAAATATAACAATAATAATTTATTGTCATGCACTCTATCTTTGTTTAGTTTAAAAACATTTATGAGTTTTAACTTTATCACTCTCTTTATATATATTTTCGGTAATTCCTATAAAAAAATCAACTTAAAATAGATCTATAAGATTAAACATCTTACAAGGGTTTCCCTCCTTTTAAGTTCAAAAAGGTAAAAGGATATACAATATAATGATGGATATGCATCTATAGGTTCTAAGAAAAGCACTTAATTCCTAATCAGTAAACTACTTGTTAAAACTTCTAACTATAAAGGCTAAAAGAGTTTACTTATAGAATTTATTTGTGAATTTAACACAATGATATACACCAATAAAGAATTATTATTTCATTATTCTAAATCTCTTTCATAGCATAAGAATAACATTCTGATATTTATCTAAAAAATTATTTTTTTAATCTTAATTATGGAATGTTTTAATTTATAATGACTAAGGGTACACATAATAGATAAACATGTTAACTTTCTCTAAGTTTTAGCACTAGACTCTCCTCATTTCATAATCACTCAAATGGGTTAATCCTACTTAGGAACAATGTATCTTTGTGAAAGGCTTAAATAGATAATGATTTGGCAAAAAGAATCTTTTATTATTACAAGAAATACTACATTTCAAACTTCATCTACAACAAGATAAAATAATAGAATAATAATTTCACAAAATTCTTCGAAGTTTTTCAACAAATCCTTAGCTTTTACACATTATTACTTGTTTCTTTAATTTCTAATAATTCCTTTAATATTTTAACATTTATGAACACTATCTATCACAATAATCTCTAAGTTGAATTCTTATAGATTCTATCTTTGGAATTCATAATTTACATCAGTCCAAAAAAAATTTTACTTACATCACATGTAATCATTAATTCAATAAAATGCATATAACTTTAATGATGCACTAAATAGATTCATATTTCTTATATCAACAACTTAATAATCAATGTAAAAACCTTGTTAATCTACTGTTTATCTTCCTAAAACTCTTGTAAGTAAGCTAGCATTTGGCATTCAAGTTATATATAAAGACATGATCTATTAAATTTCTCTAAAGAGATATTAAATAATTCTTACAAAGCTACTAAGAAGATTAAATAGTTTATCTAAAAAATAAGGTCCACAAACATTTTGCAAGTGAGTCACATACAAACTCATAGTACAAATTTTGTCTTGATCGGTCCTATTTGCGGAGATAAACAAATACTACTATCTAAGCTTTAATAGAAACCCTAAACATCTCGGGTTTAATTGTGATAGTGTGTGATTGAGGTGCATTTGTAATAGTATTTCTCAAATATGTTCCCTTAGAAATCAATACATATTTATCTCACTTTAAATAAATGGATTTTCTAACTCTACAATTGTAAGAAATATGTCCATGCCTATCACAATAATTATATACAACTTGGAATTTAGCAAGAAATTGAAAAGTGTGTAAACTAGTATTATTTCTATCATATAGTTATATGATGAAGAATGTTTATGTGTATATGAAATAGAATAACTTCTATTATCATTCACATATATATATATATATATATATATATATGAACATTTCAATCTATATTTTTGAATCAAATAAGATATAATATTAGAATTTGTATTCATAATACTATTATTTCTATTCATATGAGGTGGAGCATGTATAGGAACATATGAATGAGGATAAGAAGTAGAAGAACATGTAGGTATACTAACAAATATATTTTTTAAATCATTTAACTCTTTTTCTACCAAACCAATATTTGTTATGTTTTCTTTTAAAATAAAATATTCTTTTCTTAAATAAATATTTTTACATTCAAAGAATCAATACATGAATTGCCTAAGGCTAAAGATGTCTCATATTCATCAAATTTACTTTGCAAGGTACTTAATTAGTAGCATGTGTAAGTAAATCACTTTAAAGTTGTTTATTTCTAATTTTAAGCTCATTATATTGTCATTCTAAAAAGTAAACATGATGCTCTTGTTTATAATATTTTACTTTAAGTCTAGCATACATCCTAATCAATTTCTTTTGCATAACTATAAGTTCATCAAAAGAAATAATCAATTCATCATCACTAACAATATGATTATCACTATTAGTGAAAGAAATATGTTTTGCACCTTGGAATAAAGAGCCTTATCTTGAGGTGCATAAAGCTTCTCTCTTCATCTTTTTCCATTTCTTTTTCTTTATTTCTAATTTGCTTCTTGTCTTGGGTAGGAAACATAAACTATTTGTCATATAAAATTTCTAGTCCCTATGTAGCCTCAAAAAAAATTTTAGATGACAAATTTTAATTCTAATGACAAAGAAAAATAAAAATAATTCATTTCTTTAGCATTTTGTGCCTTAAACTTCTATATTATTAATCAAAATCGTTTTAAATAATAAATAAATTTTTAAATGAAAAGCATAAATTAAAATAGATATTTAAAATAAGAGGTTTAAAATCATTTCTCTATAAAGCAAAATTTGTCCTTCAAACATAGGTGGATCAATGTAGTTAATAATATAAATAATAATTCACCACACAACAAGAAATGCAAAAGATGAGATCTTCTCTTAAGAATTTCTTCCCTCGATATAACCTGCTTTGATATCACTTGATTTAATCTATGCCAAGGAAATGCATAAAAGTGGGGGGGAGGGGGACTTTTTTCTATTTTTAAAATATTTTTTAAAATAAAAATTTATAAATCATTAAATTATTTATTTAATAATTTTATTAAATAAAAATGTAAAAATAAAAATAAAATTTTTGAAGTACTAAACAAGTTTTTAATAAAACATTTTATGCATAATAAATTTTTTTTTTATAAATTTCTTATATATGTGCTTTTAATTAAATATTATTAAATAGAAAAATATCATAAATTATATAACAATAAAGAAAATATCAAACCTGAGCTTACATTTACCCCCAGTTAACATGATCAAGAATCCACTAAGAAAGCCACTCATTTTTATCATAGTAGGTAGAGGTAACATTTGTAAAGTGCACCTATTTATCATAGTAGGTAGAGATTCACTATCATAATCTCAGTTATAAAATCTTATAATATTGATGTGAAGTGCAAAATAATAATAAGCCATAATGTTTCATTATTTAGTTGTAACAGCACAAATAGCACAAGTCTATGAAATAGGATTTCATAATATGAATACATATACGAAAAAAGTTGAAAAATCTAAAGGATTTAGTTTTGAAATATTAAATCCAAAACATTTATCAAAATGCTTTAATATCATTAAAAAATGGATTCAATAAAAAACTTACTTTAATATGAACTTTTCTAGAAACTATAAAAAGAATAGGGAAATAAATGATCAATTTCAAAGAATTCACAGTAAGATGTGTAATTAAAGAAAATTATGATGCAAGAAAGAAGAAAATTGTGTTACAAACAAGACTCCAATGTTGAAATCAGATTGTAATTTTCAATTTTACACTTTATCTTCCTAAAAATATTGATGTAAGAAGTTTTCAAGCATTAATCCTCTATCTTTTATGACTCCTCTATTTATATCACAATATTTAATTAAAAATGATTTTTTTATGACTATAAATGGTTACCTAAAATAGCAATTATAATTTGATGTTCAAAACAAACACAAACATCTTTTTGAAACACTAATTATGAGTAGGATGGTGATCGCCATCTAATATGTGATTAAAAAAAAGGAACCACTCAATTAGAATATTGAACAAAGGGTCCATATCTAATTCAAGTGAGAAGATCATTAGATTTCACATTTATGATGGATGGTGTTGATGGGCAAGAGCACTATTCATAAAGATAGAGATAATCTCATTCATTCAATCAAGCTTTATAGATGGATGGGTAGATGAAATATACTATTCACAAATATAGAGAAGCTCATAATTATTTGATTAGGATTTACATATGGGTAGTAAGATGAAAATTATTATGCAAAATGGAAAAATATATCATACATTTGATCTAGCTTGTTAAATGAATGGTCTGATGAAATTTACCATTCATAAATGATTGTGATCCTAATTGTTTAATCATGAAAATGTGTAATTAGGTGCCACTAGTTTGCTCCAGTTCAATAGAAAACAAATCTAATTTTTAGTCCCATATTACATGCTTGTATATGATGTTTACCATTTATAATACTTCTTTCACACATAAAGGTTAGCCTAATGGTTTTGAGTTTCTCATGATGCTCTTAGGAAGTAATGACCCATGTCACCTGTGCATATATTTATAGATCTGACCTAACTTGATTCTATTACTTAATAGTATATGAGTCTTCTTAACATGTTATGCCTAAGTCAGTTCAAGAGTTATTTCTTAACCTAATTTAATACACTTAAAATTGGGCTTGACAAGATTTGGTTTATTCGATCCCCAAAACAAAAGCTCCCCAAGGATTATTATCAAGAAGCAGTTCGAGCCACTTGGTCCCTAGCTTTTAGGCATAGTCATGTGTGGGCTGTTAAGTCAAATTTTTATAAAGTCATCTTTTATATATTAATTATTTTTTACTTTTAAAAAAGTTTTATAGCTATTAAAGTAAATAAAATATTTTTTAAAGTACTAAATTAAATGTGTATTAGAAACTATTGATCATGTAAGAGAATGAATGGTGTTATGTAATCTAATTATGACATATACAAATATGTGATATGATAAATGATAGAACCAGTAGTTATTCTAGAGATGAACTCCTAATGCTTTACTACTCTACCAATAATATGATCAATAGCTCCTTGATAAGCCATTTTAGTTATAGTTATCACAAGGTGTCACCATCACAACTTTACATTACTTGGGTGCATGTGCATTCTATGTTTGGGCATGTGTGTTCATGTGCACATTGTTATGTGTGTGTATATATGTGTGTATGTGTATGTACATATTTGTTTATGCACTTATATGTGTGTGTGTGATTTTATATGTGTCTGTGTGTGTGTCCTTGTGTAGATGTGTTCGTGCATGCATTTGAGTGTGTCTCGATATGAAGGGGGTATGTGAGTGTGAAAATGTGCATGTGTGTACATATGTGTGCATTTGTACATGCATGTGAGCATGTGCATACTTGTGTGTGCATGTTTATGTGTGTGTATGCATTCATGAGCGTTTATGAATCTTTGTGTGTGAGTGTGTGTTTGTATGTTTGAGCGTGTGTGTGTGCGTACACGTGTATGCATGTGTGTGCATATATACTCGTGTGTTTTTGCATGCATATACATGTGTACATGTGTATATTTTTTTGTGTATGTGTTGGTGCATGTGTGTATTTTCATGTACATTTGTGTGTGTTTACATGTGCATTTGTGTGTGTGTGTGGATTTTTGTGTGTGTATGCTTGTATGTGCCTACATGCTTTTGCATATGTATGTCTGTGTCTAGGCATATGTGTGTATGTGATTGTGATAGGTGTTCATGTGTTTGTGTATGTGCATCTATGCGTGCATGCAAGTGCATGAGCTAGTGTGCATGTGTTAGTTCTAGTGCATGCATGTGCGTGGGCATGTGTGTGCCTATATTTATTCTTACATGTGTGCCTATTCACGTGCATATGTGTGTGTATACATCTATATGTGTGTGCATGTGTAGGTGCGAGTGTTTATGTAGCCTTGCATGTGAGTGTATGTGTGTGTGTACACTTTTGAGCTAGTGTTTGTGCTTATGTGTGTGTGCATGCATTTTGGCGTGTGCGTACGTGCAAGCATTCATGTGTGTGCACGTCCTTATGCATGTGTTTGAGTGTACTTGTATCTACGTGCGTGTGCATGTGTGTTCCATTGAGAGTGCATGTGTATGAGTGTATGTGTTTGTGTGCATGCATGTGTGTGTATGTATTTACATGTGTGTATGCTTTTATGCATGTTGATGTGAGCATCTGTGTATGTGTGTGTGCATTTATGTGTGTGAACATGTGCTTGTGCATGCATGTGTTTCTATATGTGTGTGTATGCACGTGTTCATGTGCATCTGTCTACAAGTTGTGTGTGAGTGTGTATGATTGTTCATGTATGCCCACTTGTGTGTTCTTGTTCATGTGTGTATGTAGGTGTGCACGTGTATGGATGCATTTGTGTATTTGTGCAAATGTTTGTGCATATGTATATACATGCATGTGCATGAGTGTGTGAGCACATGTGTGTAGTGGATGTGTGTGTGCAAGTGTATGTGTATGTTCATGTATATGTGTGTGTGTTCATGATGGTGTGTGTGTTTGTACATATGTGTGTTTTTGTGCATGAGCAAACAGTGAGTTTATGTTTGGATGAGCACATGTGTGTGTTTGTGCATACATGTACTTATGCATTTTCATGTGCATGTTTTTGTTTTTGTTTTTGGGTGTGCTAGTTTATTTGTGCACATGTGCGTGTGTGTGTGCAAATGAGTGTGAGTGTGTGGGTGTGTGTGCACTCATGTGTGTGTTGGTTTATGTGCATGTGCTTATGTTTGTGTGTGTACAAGTGTGTGTGTGATTTGAGTGTGTAGGTGCATACAAGTGTGCTCGTGTGTGTGCATTCATGTACATGTCCTTGTGTGTGTGTGGGAATACATGGGTGTACGTGTGTTTGTGTGAGTGTGCATGTGTGTTTTTATGTGTGTCTATTTATGTGTTATACTTTAGGCATGCATGTGTGTAGATGTGGCTGTGTGGGTGTGAGAGTTCATGTGCCTCTGTTTGTGTGCACCTAGAAGTGTGTGTATGATTTTGTGTGTTTGTCTGTGTAGATATGTGTTTTTGTGTGTGTGCGAGAGAGCATATACATGCATGTTCTTATTTGCTTGTGAATGCATGTGTGCATGGCTGGTATGTGTGGAAGCATGTGTGTGCATGTGGGCATGTGTGTGCACATGGGTATGTGTAGCTGTGTGCATGCAAGTGCAGAGGTATGTGTTTGTGTCTACGTGCTTATCATGCGTACACACATGTGTACGTTTGTTTGTGTGTGTGTGCATGTGTGTGTGTTTTTGTGTATGTGCATATTCATATGTGCAAGTGCATGTATGTGTGTATATACTTGTGTGTGTATGTATGCATGTGTGTGTGCTTTTGTGTGCATATGTGCACACTTGTGTGTGGATGAGTACATGGGTATGGGTGTATTTGCCTTGTGTCTATGTGCATGCATAGTTTCTATGTGTGTACATCTTTGTATACACCAAACATGTGTCTATGTGTGCATGTGCATATGTGCCTTTGTATGTTTGTGTGTATGTGTGTGCATATGTGTTTGCACACATGTGTTTACATGTGTGTACACAAATGCATGTGTGTGGGTTTGTGTGTGTGTGCATGTGTTTATATTTATGTGCATATGTGTGCATGTGTATGTGCTTGCTTGTGTATTTTTATTTGAGCACATGTGTGCATGTGTATGTACTTGTGCACATGTGCATGTGTGTATGCTCGTGCAAGTGTGTGTATGCATGTGAGTTTGTCTGCATGTGTATGGGTGTAAGCTTGTATTGGTATGTGCATTTGTGCTTGCATGTGAGTGTGTGTGCTTGTGTGTGGATGATTGCATGTCTGTCTCTATGTTTTAGGTGTGTGTATGAGTGTGTATGTGTATATGGATGTGTATGAGTATGCATTTATATGTTTGCACATGTGTGTGTATGCATCTGTGTGTTTCATTATGTGTGTGCATGTGTGTTGGTTCTGTGTATGTGTTTGTGCATATGTGTGTGTGAGCTTGTTTGTGTGCATGGGTTCATGCATGTGTGCATGTAATTATGTGCACATGTGCTTGCATGCATGTGTGCTTGTGTGGGTGTGTGGTTGTTTGTGCTTGTGTATGTATGTATGTGTGTGTGGGCAAGTGTGTATTCATGTTATTAAGTGTTTATGTGTGTGTATACATGCATTTGTGTGTGTGCATGCATTTTTTAGTGTGTTTGCATGTGTGCATCAGTGTGTATGCATGTGTGACTATCGATGCACATGTGTTTGCATTTTTTGTGTTATAGAGGCATGAGTGTATGCATTCAACTGATTGTGTGTGCAAATATGCATGTGCATGTGTGTCCATGTGTGTGCTTGTTCCTGTCTGTAGGTGTATTTGTGTTCATATTCATGTGTGTTATGCACATGTGTGTGTGTGTGTATTTGATTGTGCTTTTGTGTGTGCATGTGCATGAATGGGCATATCCATGCTTGTATGTATGAGTGTGTGTGTGTGTATTTGTGTATGTATTAGAATGTGTGTTCGTGTGCATGTGTTCCTGTGTTAGTGCTTGTGTGTGCATGTGTTTTTGTTGTTGTGCACATGCATGTACATAAAACGTGCATGGGTGTGTATCTACATGCTTGTTGATGTCTAAGTGTGTGTGTATGTGTGAGTTTATGTGTGTGCATGTGCATGTGTGTTGTGCAAGTGTGTAGGCATGTGTATGTGGGTGGGTGTGTGTGTGTGAACATGCATGCATGTTTGTGTGTGTGAGCACATTCATGCTTGCAAACATGCAAGTGCGAGTTTGTGTGTGTGTGTGTGCATGTGCGTGTGTCCTGCAAGCATGCAGTTTCATGGTTGTGTGTGTGGGTGTGTTTGTGTCTATGTGTGTCTGTGTGCATGTGCATGTGTGTGTGAAAGTTTGTGTGCATGATCGTGTGTTTTGTGCATGTGTGCAAGCACATGTGTCAGTGCATTTGAATGCATGTGTGCATGTGGGTTTATATGTACATGTGTGTGCATGTGCATTTGTTCGAATATTTGTATGCATGTGTGCTTGTGTGCCAATGTGTTTTAACATGTATGTGTGTGAATGTGGGTGTATGTGAGTATGTGCACATGTGCATATGCTTGTATGTGTATGCACGTATGTGTGAGAGTTTGATCTTATGTGTGTGTTAGTGTCCATGTATTCCATGTATGTTTATGTAGGTGTGTATGCATGTGTATGTGTCTATCCATGTGTATGTGAGTGTGCGGTTGTGTGTGTGGATACTTGAACATGTGTATATTTGTGCATGTGTGTGCGTGTGCATGTGTGTATGTGTTAATGCGTGTGTGCTTATGTGCTTATTTGTGAGCATGAGTGCCTATTTGGGTGTTGGTATTCTTGTGGGTTTGTATGTGCATGTATGTGTCTTTGAGTGTGTTTGCATGTATCTATATGTGTTTGTGCATGAGTATACATGCATGTGTTTATATGTATATGTGTATGTGCATGCATGCATGTGTGCATGTATGTGTACTTGATTTGTGTGTATGTATGTGGGTGTGCATGTTTTTATGTTCTATGCATGTGTGTGCTTGCAAATGTGTGTGTGTGCATGTGTGTCTATGTGTGTGTGTGTGTAGGTGCTTGGGAACATGTGTTTTTCTGTGTTATATACATATGCAGGTGCATGTGTTTGTTGTTGTGTGTTTATACGAGTGTGCCTACATGGGTGCATGCACGTGTGTGTATACATGTGCATGTGTGTGTGAATTTGTGTACATGTGGTAGCATGTGTGTTCCTCTATGTGTATGTGTATGTGATTGTTTGTGTGGTGTAGGTGTGTGCATATGTTCATGTGGCTATCCAAGTGCAAGTGTGCATGGGTATGTGTTTGCATGCTTGTGCATGTGTGCATGCATGTGTATGTTTGTGTGTGGGGGCATGTGTGCAGATTTGTGTGTGTGTGAGCATGCATTATTGTGTTTGTGTGTTTTTGTGTGCGAGTGTGTGTGTGTAGGTATGTGTGCACACATGCATACATTTGTTTGTGTTTATGTGTTAGTGCACACATGTAGATATGTGTATCTGTCAGTATGTTCATGTGTTTAGCTATTTGTGTGTGTGTGTGTGTTTGTGTGAGTGAGTGCATGTACGTGTGTGTGAATAGAGGTACATGTGTGTATAGGTGCATCTATATGTGTGTATGTGTGCATATGCTTGTATATGATTATGCATGTGTTTTTCTTCATCTATGCATGAGTGTTTACACATGTGCATGTTTGTATACGTGCATGTGTTTGGTAATGTGTATGCCTATGTCTGCATGTTTGAGTACTTGTGTGTGTGGATGTGTGTGTGCATGCTTGTGTGGTAGTATGCTCACATGTGCATATGTATGCTTGTGTGTGTGTTTGTATACGTGTGTGCATATTTGTATGAATGTGTGTATGCAGGCACTATCTTGTGCATGTTTGTGCTTGTGTGCTCACACATGCATGTTCGTGTATGTTTGTGCTTGTTCATGTACGTGTGGGAGTTTGTGTACATGTGAGCACATGTGTTCGTGCATTGGTGCATGTGCAAGTGCTTGTATGAATGTGTGTACATATGCATGTGTTTGTGTCCTTGTGCATATGTGTGTGTGCACGCATGCGCAAGTGAACATGTGTGTGCTTGTGTGCTCATGTGTGTGCATGTGTGTATGTGTACATGTCTATATGCATGTATGTGGTTATGTGTGTGTGCATGTGGGTGTTCCTACATATGTGTATGTGTTTATGGGTGTCTATATGCATGTTTTCTTCTGTGTATGTGTATTTATGAGTATGTGTATGTGTGTGTTTGTGCATAAATACATGTGTGTGTGTGGTTAGGTGTGCATGTCCATTGGTGTGTGTGTGTATGTTTGTGTGCGCACATATGTATGTGTTTGTGTGTGTATAATCATGCCTATGTGATGTTGTGTGTGCATGTGTGAGTTTGTGCATGTCGTTTGCATGTGTATATGTGTGTCTGCATTCATGTGTGCATGCACATGGATGTGTGTGTGTACATGTGCATCTTTGTGTGTGTGACTATGTGCATACAAGTTCATGCATGTCAGTATGTATGTGTGCATGTGTGTGCATCTGTTTATGCATTTGTGTGTGTGTGTGCAAGGACGCACACGAGTGTATGTTTCATGTGTGCATGTGCACCTATGTCTTTGTGTATATGAGTATGTGTGTGTGCATGTGCATATGCGTGTGAGTGTGAGCATGTGCAAGTGAATATGTAAGTGTGCATGCGTGTGCATGTCTGTGTGTGCATGCACATATTTGTGTGTGTGTGTGTGACGTGCATGTGTAGGCACAAATTTGTTTGCATGTTTGTGGGTTGTTGTATGTATGTGTGTGCATATGTGCCTGTGCATGTATGTGTATAAAAGATTTTGTGTGGGTGCATAAGTATGTGTGTGTGTGCATGTCGCTATGCATATGTGTGTGCGGGAGCATTTGTCCATGTGTACGTGCATGGTTGTGTGTGTATGTCTACATGTGTGTGTGTGCCGCTATGTGTGTTTGTTTCTGTGTGTGTATGTGTCCATGTGTGTATGCATGTGCATGTGTATGTGTGTGTGCATGTGTGTTTGTGAGTGTCTATGTATGTGCATGTCTCTATGTTTGTTCCTATGTGTGTATGTGCATGTGTTTGTGTTTGTATGAGTGCATGCATGCATTTGTGTGCATGTGTATGTCTGTTTGCCTATATTGGTCAATTTGCATGCATGTGTATGCATGTGAATACACATGTGTGTTTGCATGCATGTGTGTGTTAGAATGCATGTGTGTCTGTGTCTATGTATGCTGTGTGCATATGTTGTTGTTGTATTTGTGTGTTTTCAGGGGCATGAGTTTGTGTGGCTATCTATGCATGTGTGTTTGTGCATGTGTGTGTGTGTGTGCATGTTGGTGCAAGTGTGTGTGATTATGCATTTGTGTATGTGTATGTGTGTGAATGTGAGCTTGTGTATGTACTTGTGTGTGTCTGTGTGCATATGTGTTTTTGTGCTTGTGTGAGTGCATATGCATGCGAGTGTGTTGTGTGCATATCATTGTGTTTGTGTCTACTCATGTGAGTGTGTGTGCTTCCTTGCATGCAAGTGTGTATATGTCTTCATGTATGTGTATATGCATATGTTTGAATGTTTGTGTGATTGTGTGCATGTGAGTGCATGTGTGTGTGTTTGCATGTGTGTTTACATGTGCATTTGTCTCTTTGTTTGTGTTTGTGTGCTATCACATGAATGTGTTTGCATAGTGACTACATATGCATGCGTGTGCATGTGCATGGGTTTGTGTGTGTGTGTTGGAGCACATGTATGTATGTGTGTGCTTACGTTCTTGCGTGCATGTGTGCATGCACTTGCACATGTTTGCATGCGTGTGTTTGTGTGCTTGTGCACATCTGCATGTGTGTATGTGTGCCCATGTCTACCTAAGTGTGTATGTCTTTTTGTGTTTGTGCATGTGAATGTTTGTATATATGTGTATGGTCGTGTGTCTATGCGTGCGTTTGTAAGTGTTTGTGCATAAGTGTGTGAGCATGCACGTGAGTGTGTGTATGTGTGCATGCATATGTGTGTGCATGCTTGTGCTTGTGCATGTTTGTGTGCATATTTTTGTTTGTGTGTGTGTATATGTGTGTGTGCATATGATTGTATATGTGTATGTGTACATTTATGTGTGTATGCATGTGTATGTGTGTGTGCAACTGTGTGCAGGTGTGTCAGAGTGTGGGAGTTTGTGTTAGTGCATCTGAGTTTGTGTGCTTATATGTGTGTGGGTGCATGCATGTTTTCTTGACTACATGCATTTGTGTGCCTGTGTGCATGGTGTGTCTATGTGTGCATGTGTGTGAGTGTTTGTGCATGCATATATGTGTTTGTGTGCATATGAACGTGTGTCTCTCTACGTGTGTGAGTTTGTGTGCATGTGTGTGCTATCCATGCATGTGTGGATGTGTGTGTGTGATGTGTGTGTGTGTGCATCTACCAATATGTGTATGCACATGCACATGTGTGTATGCTTGTTTGTTCTTATATATGTGCATGTGAGCTTGTGTAAGTGTGTATTTGTGCATGTGTGTATGTTCCTATCTATTTATGTGTGTGCATGTGTGCATGCTTGTGTGTGTGTCTGGCTACATGTGTGTGCATATGAGTGCACTTGTGTATGTGTAGCTATTTACATATAAGTCTATACATCTGTGTATGTTTGTGCATGTGCCATGTATGTGTGCATGCGTATGTATGTGTGTGTGGTTTTTTTTTGTTTGCATGTTCATGGGTATGTGTGTGTGGGGGGAGGGTTTGTGTGTTAGAGTGTGTTTGTGTGAGTGCATGAGCATTCCTACATACGTACGTATGTGTATGTGAGTGTGTGTACACATTCGCATGTGTTTGTGTGTAAGTGCAAGTGTGTATGTTCATGTGTGTCAGGTGTTTTTTGGTGTTTATGAGCATGCCTACGTTAGTGTATGCAAGCATAAGCATGTATATGGATGCACATGTGTGTGTCTTTTTCTATGTGTAAGCTTTTGTTTGTGCATGTGTGTGCATGTTTGAGTCCATGTGTGCTTGCATGTGTACATGTGCATGTGTGTACATGCATGCATCTGTGTTTGTGTGTGTATATGTGTGTTTTCGTGTATGCGTGTGCATATGTGTGTGCATGTGTGAGTGCATGTGTGTGTATTTGCATGCATGTATGCATGTGTGTGTGTTCATATGTGTGTGCATGTATCTGTGCAAATGTGTGCATGTTTGTATGTTTGAATGTATGTTTGTGCATGCACATGTGTGTCTCTACAAACCTGTCTATATGTGTGTGTGGATATGTGCCTCTATAAGTATGTGTGCATGATGTTGAATGTGTGTGTGTGTGCTTGTGAATGTGGGTGTGCATGTGTTTGTGTATGTGTGTATGCATATATAAGTGTGTGAATATGTGTGTATTTTTTGTGAGTGTATTCATGTGTCTTGATCTATGGGATATGTGTGTGTCCATGCATGTCTATTTTTGTTTACATGTTAAGAATGTGTGTCTGCTTGTGTCTATGTGTGTGTGTGTACATGTATGGTTATGGGTGTGTGTGTGTGCATGCATGCTTCATGCATGTGTCTGAGTGGGCATGTGCATGTGTGCCTGTATGTGTGTGCATGTGTACCTATTTATGTATATGTACCTATGTGTGTATGTGATTGTGCATGCATGCTTATGTATGTATGTGTGAGTGTGTGTGTGTGTGTGTGTATTTGTTTACATGTCTATGTGCATGTGTGTGCATATGTGCCTGTGTGAGCATGCGTGTGTCCACATGTGTGCTTGTGTGTGTATGCATGTGTGTGTGTGTGTATGTGTAAATATTTTTATGTGTGTGTGAGTGCATCTACATGTGTGTGTTAGTGTGCATGTGTGGGTACATGTGGTTATTTGTGGGTGTGTGTGATGTGTGTGTCTATGGATGTGCATGTTTATACATGTCTGGGTGTGTGTTTGCATGTTAGTGTGTGTGTGTGCCTACATGTGTGTGTGTATGTGTTAGTGCATGTGCTTGTATGCACATGCACGTGTGTGTTTATGCATATGTGTGTATCTACATGTATTTGTGTGCATGCACTTATGTGTGTGTATGCACATGTGTGTCATGTGTGTTTGTTTATGTGTATGCATTGCATAAGTACATATGTGTGTGTGTGCATGTCTGTTTAGTTGTGGGTGTGAGTGTAGGTTGGTGTGTCTGCATGTATGTGGGTACTCGTGCATGTATGTGCATTTGCATTTGTGTATGTGTGCAAGTGGGTAGGTGCATGTTTGCATGTGTGTTTGCATTTATGTACGGTGTGTGCATGATTGTTTGGGTACATGTGAGTGTACGTGCATGTTCTTATGTGTGCAAATCAATACATGCCTATGTGTGTGTGCACATATATGTGCATGTTTGTGTTTGTGTGTGTGTATGCACATGTCTATGTATGTATGTTTTTATGAATGCACACATTTGTATGTGTGTGTTTGTGTGTATAGTTGTGTGTGCATGTGTGTTTAAGTGGCTGTCTTTGCATGCATATGTGAATGTGTGTGTGCTTGCACGTGTGTTTGTATGTGCTTGTGAGTATGTGTGTGTATGTTCTTGTGTGCATGTGTGTATGTGTCTTTATGCGTGTGTGTATGCTTATGCATATGCATGCATGTATATATGTGTGTGCTTGTACATACATGTTTGTGTGCTTATGTGTGAGTTGGTACGTGTATGTGTATGCTGTCATGTTTATTTGTGTGTGTGTGTGTGTACATTTGAATATGTGTGCATACCTATGTGCATGTTTGCATGCCATGCAAGAATGTAAGAATGCATTTGCATGTGCGTGTGTGTTCCTTGGTATGTGTGTTTGTACATGTAGGTGTGCATTTTTTGTGTGCATGTATGTGTGTGCATGTGTGCATTTTTGTATGTTTGTGTGCATGCATGGATGTTTGCATTTGCGTGTGTACATGTTGGGTGAGTTTTCTTATACATGCTTGTATGCATGTGTTTGCATGTGTGTGTGTGCCTATATGTACCTTTTTTATATGCATGCATGCATATTTTTGCATGTGTATGATTGGGTGCTCATTTATGTGTATGAGTGTGTTCATATGCATGGGTCCTTGCAAGCATTTGTGTGTGCTTTTGTATGTATTTGCAAGTGCATGTGTGCATGTATGTTTGCATATGTCTAAGTGTGCATAAGTGTGTATGTGCCCATATGTACTTTTGCATGTTTGCATGTGTTTTGCATACATGCATGTGCATGCATGTGGATCTGGGTATGTGTGTATGTGTACATGTGCATGTGTGTGTTGACACTCAAATATTTGTATGTGTGAGCATGTGTTTATGCTTATGTGTATGTTTGCATGTGTGCGAGTGTGCTTGTGCGAGTGCATACCTATGTCTATACATGTCTGTTAGTTCATGTGTATATGTTTGTGTGTGTCGCTTTATGCAAGAGTGTGTACATGTTTTTTTGCTTGTGTATGTATGTTTGCATGCATGTGCATCTCTAAGTGCATGTGTATGTGTAAGCTTGTGTGTGCATGTGTATGAGTTTGTGTGTGTATGCATGTGCATGCATGTTTATATGTGCATGTGTGTGTATGTGAGAAAGTGTGTGTGCATGTGTGCATGTGTGTGTGTTTTTGTCTGTACTTATGCATGCACACACATGTGTGTTTATGAGTGGGAGGGTGCATGTGCGTGTGTGTGTACAATCATAACTACATGTGTATGTATGCGTGTGTGTGTGTGTGTGTGCAGATATGAATGCATGTGTGCGCATGTGGTTGTTTGTATGTGTTTGTGTGAATGTGTGTGATTATGCATGTGTGTATGCATGTGTTTACATGTGTTTGTGCTTGTGTATACATCTGTGTAGGCATGTGCATTTTTGTTTGTGTGTGTGTATATGTAAATGTGCATGCATGTGTGTGCATACATGTCTATGTACCTATGCTTGTGTGTGTGCATGTATTTGTACACTTGTGTTTGTGAGCACATGTGTGTGTGTATGTGTGTGTACGTGTTTGGGTTTGAGTATATATGTGTGCACATGTGTGTGTGCATGTGTTCTGGTGTGAGTGTGTAGACGTATGTGTAGATGTTCTTATGTGATTGTATGGCTGCATGTGTAGATGTGCTTATGCATGTGTGTCTATTTGCTTAGTTGCTTATGCATAAGAGCCCATTTATGTGTGTGTGCATGTGTGCTTGTATGTGTGTGTGGGTGCATGTGCAAATTTTTGTATATGTTTGCATGCATATCTAGGTGTATGTGTGTAAGTGTAAGAATTCTTGTGTGAATGTGAGTGTGAGTGTGTGCATGCATGTGTGTATTGGCATATATTGTCACATTTGTGTTTGTGTTTGGGTATGTGTGTATATGTGTATGTGCATATGTGTGTTCACTTCTGTGGTTGTGCTTGTGCATGCTTATGCATGTAGGAATTTTTTAGTGTGCTTATCTGTGTTCATGTATGTGAATATTGTTGTGTGTGTGTATGTGGGTATGTATAGAGGTGTATGCATGTGTGCATGTGTGAGTATGTATGTGTGTGCAAGTGTATGTGCACATGTGTGTAAATGTGTGCTTAAGTGTGTGGATGTGTGTGTGTGTGCATGCTTGTTTATGTGCATGTGTGTCGGTGTGTGTTTGTGTGCATGTGCACGTGTTTGTGCTAGTGTGCATTCATGTGTGTGTGTGTATGTGTATATATGTATTTGCATATGTGCATACATCTTTGTGTTTGTGGGTGTGTTTGTGCATGTGTATGTGTACGTGCACTTGTGTGTGTATATGTGCATGTATGTACATGTCTGTTGTACATTTGTGCATGTGTGCATGCAAGTAAACACATATTTGTATTCATTCATGTGTGTGTGGGTATCTGTGTGTGTGCATGACTTCATACTTGTGTGTGTATCTATGTCTCTATGTGTGCGTGCATGTCTGTGTGCATGAGTGTACGTGTGTATGTGTGTGCATATGCGTGTGTGTGTGCCTATGTTCATGTGTTTGTACATGTATTTGTATGTGCGTTGATGGGTGTGTGTGTAAGTGTGTAGGTGCTTTTGTGTGTTTGTTTATGTGTGTACCTTTGCTAGTGCAACTAAGTCTATGCATGTGCATATACATGGATGCTCATGTGTGTGCAGGTATGAGTGAGTTTGCAACTATGTATGGCTACACACACTTGTGTGTGTACATGTATGTGTGTGCACATGGGAGCACATGTGTGTGCATGTGTGTTTGTGTTTGTGTTTATGTGTATAAGTGTGTGTGTGTACGTGTGTACGTGTGTCCATGCATTCGTGTGTTTGTGTGTATGTGTGTGTTCGTACATACACGTGTGTCTATGTGTGCATTTTTATTTATGTGTGCATGTATGTGCATGGTCATGTGTGCATGTGTGCATGTATAGGCTTGAATGCTTTTTTTGTGCATGTGTGAGTGTGCATGAGTGCATTAGTGTATGTGTGTGTGCTTGTGTTTGTGCATGTGCTCTTTTGTTTGAGTTTGTGCATATTTGCGTGTGTGCATATGTGTGTGGGGGTGTGTGCTTGTGTGTACATGTGCATGCTCATATGTGTTTATGTATGTCCATGTGTGTATGCATGTGTGTACATGCATGCTTATGTGTATATATTTGTAAATGTGCAAGAATGTATGTGTGTGTGTATTTGTAAGTGTGTGGTTGTCTTTCTATGTTTTAATGCATGCATGTGTGTGGGTGTATGTGTGCTTTGTTATCAGTGTCTACATGGGTGTGCATGTGCAGGTGAGTGTGCATGTGCATCTGTGCATGCATGCACATGATTGTGTCAGTGTATGTGTGCATGTGAGTGTGCATGCAGGTGCTTGTGTGTGTGTGTGTGCATGTTGCATGTGTGTTTGTATGTATGTTTTGCGAGCATGTTTATGTGTGAGCTTGTAAGTTTGTGTGCATAACCCTACCTATGTATTTGTGTATTTGTGCATATGTGTGAGTGTGTATGCAAGTGTTTGTATGTAAATTTGTTCATGGTGCTTATGTCTGCATGTGTATTTGCATGTACATATTTGTATGTATATGTATTGTGCTTCCATGTGTGTGTGTGTGTTTATGGGTGTGCATATAATTGTGCTCATATATGTGTGTTTGTGTGCATGTCTACACACAAACACATGTGTGTCATGTGTGTGTGTGTGTTTGTCTATGCGTGTGCATGTGTGTGTATGTGATTATGCACGTGTGTGTTCATGCTTGTGTCTATGTGTGTGTGCTTGTGTGTGTGTATGTGTGTGCATGTGCGTGCTTGCTGGTCTATATGTCTGCCTATGTGTGTGTGTGCATGTGCATGTACTAGCGTGTGTGTGTTGATGTGTGCACGTGTAATCATGTGTGTGCATGTGTGAGTTTGTGTTCATATGAGTGAATATATGTGTATGTGAGTGTGCTTGCATGATTGTGTGGGTACGTGTGTTTGTGTACTCAAGCATGTGTGTACGTGCTTGTGTGTGTTTCTGTGTGCATATGTGCATGTATGCTTACATGCATGTGTGGCATGTGTGTGTGCTTGTGCATGAATGCGAGTGTTTATGTGTGTGCATTTGTTTGTGTCCATGTGTAGGTTCGTGTGTGTGTGCATGTATTAATGTGTATGTGTGCATATACATGTACATTTGTGTTTGTGCCTGTGTGTACATGTGCATGTGTAATCATGTGTTTTTGTCTGTGTTGCCTATGTGTAAGGGGGAGGGGGAGTGTGTGCATGGGTGTGTGTGTGTGTGCACAGGTTTGATTGCAAGTTTGTGCATTCATGTGGAAGTATGCATGTGTGAGCATGTCTATATGTGTGTACATGTGTGCATGTGTGTGGGCATGTGTGTGGGCATGCATGCTTACTTATGTAGATGTATGAGTGATTGTGGATGCATGTGTGTGTGTTTGTGTATGTGCTTGTATGTAGGTGCGTCAGTGTTTTTGCATGTGCATATGTGTGTGTATGTATGTGTACACGTGTTTCTACATGTATGCGTGTGCCTACATGTGTGTGAGTGTATGTGTGTGTGTCTACCTTTTTGTGTGCATATACGTGCATGTGTGTATGTGCATGCATGTGTTTGTGCGTGAGGTTGTGCAAGTGTATCTGCATGTATGCTTGGGTATGTGCATTTGTGTGCGTGTGCATCGTTAAGCCAAATTTTTTTAAGATATTTTTTAAAAATTAATTATTTTTTACTTTTAAAGTATTTTTTTAGTAATTAAAATAAATAAATATTTTTATAAATACTAAAATAATAACATATAAGAAATTAATGATAGCACAGGTGAATGAATAATACTATGCAACCTAATTATTTCATGTATGCATGATATTGCTTCACTTGTGGATTGCTCTATGAAACATTTGGTTAATAAATCTTTAATTAATTGATCCTATAAAAGTTTAAGATGCATGACCTAAAATATACTCAAGAAAAATATTAGAGAAACCATCACAATGGTTCTTTATTATGAAACAAGTAATTCTATAACTAATGGTATAATAATATCTCATTTTTTTATGATAGTAAAACCATTGATGAAATAGTGAAATAAAAAGATATAAATCATACTAGCATACATATGCTCCCCCTATATTCTTGCTTCCCCTAAATATATGAAATTCATATAATTATACAAAAAAAACTTAGGATATAATTAATGTTTTTTATTTCACACATATCTCTCCCCTTTTTTGGTTATGCATCAATAGATAAAATAAGAGTAAAACATACAAACAAGGAGTGCACACAATAATATTATTTATACATAATTTGTCTTTAAACTACCAAGGGTACAAGTTATAAGAAGTTTTTGCAAAATATTATATCAAAAACAAAAGTATTTTTTAATTAGTAAGCATAAACAAAAGTTAATCATCAAAATTTTAAGAAAACTATTAACAATCTTGTACAAATATAACAATACTAATTTGTTGTCATACACATTATCTATGTTTAGTTTAATAACATTTATGATTTTGAACATTATCACACTTTTTATGTATGTTTTTGGCAATTCCTATAAGAAATTAACTTAAAATTAATCTATAAGATTAAACATGCTTATAAGGGCTTCTCCTCTTTTAAGTTCGAAAAGGTAAAAGGATACATTATATAATGATGGATATGCATCTATAGGTTCTAAGAACTACCCTTTATTCCTAATCAGTAAACTACTTATTAAAAATTATGACTATAAAGACTAAGAGATGCTTATAGAAATTTTTTGTACTTTTAACATAATGATATAGACTAATAAAGAATTCTTATTCCATTACTTTAAATCTCTTTCATAGGATAATAATAACAATTTTGTCATCATTCAAAAATTATTTCTTTAATGTTAATTATTGAATGTTTTAATAAATAATGACTTAAGATACACTTAACAGATGAACATGTTAACTCCCCCTTAAGTTTTTGTACTAGACTCTCCTCCTTTCATAAATTCTCAAATGGGCCAATCATACTTAAGGAAAATGTAAGCTTGTAAAAGGTTTCAATATATAATGATTTGGTGAAAAGAATCTTTTATTAATGCAAGCAATATTACATTTCAAAATTCATCTACAACCATATGAAATAATAGAATAATAATTTCTCAAAATGCTTCTCATTTTTCAACAAATCTTTAGGTTTTACATATTATTACTTGTTTTCTTAATTTCTAATAAATCCTCTAAGATCTTAACATATATGAACATTATCTTTCGCATTAAGCTCCAAGTTGAATTCTAACAAATTCTATCTTTGGAAGTCATAACTTACATTCCAAAAATATTTCACTTACTTGACATGTAATCATTAATTCAATAAAATGCATATAGCTTTCATAATGCACTAAATAGATTCATATTGCATATATCAACAACTTAATAATCCAAGAAGAAAACTTTGTTAATCTAGTTTTTCATGATAACAATTAAAAAAATATCATAAATCTTGATAGTCTCATCTTTCTAAAGATCTTCTAAGTAAGTTAGCATTTGACATTCAAATTCTATATAAAAACATGATCAATTAAATTTCCCTTAAGAGATATTAAATAATTCTTACAAATCTACTGAGAAGATTAAACAGTTTATCATAAAAATAAGGACAACGCACATTTTGCAAGTGAGTCACATACAAACTCATAAGGCACATTTTGTCTCCATTGGTCCTAGTTATGGAGATAAGCAAATACAACTACCTAAGCTTTAAGTTTAAGAACCCAAAATATCTTGGGTTCAATTGTGATATGGTGTGATTGAGGTGCTTTTGTAAAAGTATTTCTCAACTTGTTCCTTTAGAAATCTATACTTATTTATCTTGATTTAAATAAATGGATTTTCTAACTCGATAATCAAAAGAAATATGTCTATGTCTATCACAATAATTGCATAGAACTTGGGATTTAGCATGAAAATGAAAAGTATGCAAACTAGTTTTATTTTTATCATATTGTTTTATGATGAAGAATGTTTATGCAAACATGAAATAAAATAACTTCTATTATTATCTTTCATATATATATATATATACATATATATGGATATATGAACATTTCAATCTATATTTGTTAGTCAAATAAGATGTAACATTAGAATTTGTATTGATAATACTAATATTTCTATTCATATGAGTTAAAGATGGAGCATGTATAGGCACATATGAATAAGGGTAAGAAATAGAAGAACATGAAGGTATGCTACAAACATTTCTTTTAAATCATTTAACTCTTTTTTCAACCAAACCAATATTTGTTATGTTTTCTTTTAAAATGAAAATTTCTTTTCTTAAAGAAATATGTTTACATTTCGAAGAATCAATACATGAATTGCCTAAGGCTAAAGATGTCTCATATTTGTCAAATATACTTTGTAAGGTACTTAAATTAGTAGCATGTAAAAGTA
>JAIUJO010000199.1:310445-312945 GCA_023846275.1 Vanilla planifolia | reverse complement strand
TGTTACCTATACTTCTTCTTTTTCTTCTTCTAGTTCTTTTTTTCCTAATTATCATCATTATCTTTTTCTTCTTCTTCCTATTCTTCATCTTCTACTACTACTACTACTACTTCTTCTTATTCTTCTTCTTCTTCTTCTTCTTCTTGTTCTACTACTACTACTAGTTCTTCTTTTTATTCTTCTTCTTCTTCTTCTTCTTCATCTTCGTCTTCTTCTTCTTCTTCTTTTTCTTCTTCTTCTTCTTCTCTTCCTCCACTTCTTTTTCTAGTTCTTATTCTTTTTTTCCTTCCTCTTATTCTTCTTTTTCTTCTTCTTCTTCTTCTTTCTTCTTCTTCTTCTTCTTTTTCCTCTTCTTTCTCTTCTTCTTCTTCTTCTTCTTCTTCATCATCTTTTTCTTCTTCCTCTTCTTTTTCTTCTTCTTCTTCTTCATCATCATCTTTTTTTCTTCTTCATCTTCATTTACTTCTTCTTCTTCTTCTTGTCCTTCTTCACCTTTTTCTTCTTCTTCTTCTTCTACTTCTTCTTCTTCTTCATCTTCCTTTTCCTCTTCTTCTTCTTCTTCTTCTTCTTTTTCTTCTTCTTCTTCTTCTTCTTTTCCTTCTTCTTCCATCATCATCTTCTTCTTATTCATCATCTTCTTCTTCATCTGTTCCTCTCCTTCTTCTTTTACTTTTTCTTCTTCTTCTTCTTCTTCTTCTTCTTCTTCCTCTTCTTTTTCTTCTTCTTCTTCCTCTTCTTACTCTTCTTCTTCTTCATCTTCTTCTTCTTCTACTTTTCTTCTTCTTTTGCTTCTTCTTCTTCTTGTTGTTCTTTCTTTTCTTCTTTTTCTTCTTTTTCTTCTTCTTTTTACCTTCTTCATCTTCTTCTTCTTCTTCTTCTTCTGCTTCGTCTTCGTCTTCTTCATGTTCTTCTTCCTCTTCATCTTATTCCTCCTCCTCCTCCTCCTTCTTCTTCTTCTACTTCTAGTTCTTCTTCTTCTTCTTCTTCTTCTTCTTCCTCTCTTTCTTCTCCGTATTCTACTTTTTCTTCTTCTTCTTTTTGTTCTCCTTCTTCTTCTTCTTCTCTCCTTCTTTTACTACTTTTTCTTCTTATTTTTCTTCTTCTTATTCATCTTGTTTTTGTTCTCCTTCTTCTTTTGCTTCTTTATTTTCTTCTTCTTCTTCTTCTGCTTCTTCTTCATCTTCTTCTACTTCTTCTTATTGTTATTATTATTATTAATATTATTATTATTCTAATTATTACCATTAATATCGTTTTTATTAATATACTTTTTCTTCTTTTTCTTCTTCTACTTCTTCCTCTTCTTCTTCTTCATCTTCTTCTTCTCTTCTTATTCTCCTTCTTCTTCTTCAACTTCTTCTCATTCTTCTTCTTCTCGTTCTTCATCTTCTTTTCTTTCGTTTTTCTTCGTCGTCTTCTTTTTCTTTTTCTTCTCTTTCCTCTTCTTCTACTTGTTCATCATCATCATCATCTTCTTCTTCTTCTTAATCTTATTCTTCTTCTCCTTCTACTCTTCATCCCCTTCTTCTTCTTCTTCTTTTGCTTCTTCTTCTTCTTCTTCTTCTTCTTCTTCTTCGTCTGCTTCTTCTTCTTGTCATTATCATTATCTTTTTCATCTTCTTCTTCTACTTCTACTTCTTATTCTTCTTCTTCTTCTTCTTATTCTTCTTATTATTCTTGTTCTTCTTCATGTTCTTCCTCTTCTTCTTCTTCTTCCTCCTCCTCTTCTTCTCTTTCTATTTCTTCTTCTTCTTCTTCTTCTTCTTCTTTTTGTTCTTTTTCTTCTTCACCTTCTTCTTCTTCTTCTTCCTCTCCTTCTTCTTCTTCTTCTTCCTTTTCTCTTCTTTTCTTCTTCTTCTTATTCTTCTTCTTATTCTTCTTCTCCCTCTTGTTCTTCTTCTACTTTTTCGTCTTCTTTCTTCTTCTTCATCTTCTTCATCCTCCTCCTCTCCTTCCTCTCCTTCTTCTCCTTCTTCTTCATTTTTTTTTGTTCTTGTTCTCCTTCTTCTTCATCTACTTCTTCTTCTTCTTCATCATCATCTTCCACTTCTTCTTCTTCTTCATCATCTTCTTCTCCTTCTTCTTTTCTTCTTCTTTTTCTTTTACTTCTTCTTCTTCTTCTTCTTCTTTTACTTTTTCTTTTTGTCCTGCTTCTTCTTCTACTTCTTCATCTTCTTCATCTTCTTCTTATTCTTCTTCTTCTTCCACTTCTTCTTCTTCTTCATCATCTTCTTGTTCTTCTTCCTTCTTCTTCTTATTCTTTTTTCCTCTTCTTCTCTCTTTCTTCTGCTTCTGCTTCCACTTCTTCTTCTTCTTCTGCTACCTCTACTTCTTTTTCTTCTTCTTCCTATTCTTCTTCTTTTTCTTCTTCTTCAACATCTTCTTCTTCTTCTTCTTCTTCTTCTTCTTCTTCTTTTTATTCTTCTTCTTCTTCTTCTTCGACTTCATCCTCTTCTTCTTCTTCTTCTTCTTTACTTCCTCCTCCACTTCATCTTCTACT
>JAIUJO010000199.1:277945-280445 GCA_023846275.1 Vanilla planifolia | reverse complement strand
AAGAAGAAGAAGAAGAAGAAGAATAAGAAGAAGAGGAAGAGGAAGAAGAAGAAGAAGAAAAAGAAGAAGAAGCAGAAGAAAAAGAAGAAGTAGAAGTAAAAGAAGAGGAAGACAAAGAAGAAGAAGTTAAAGAAGAAGATGAAGAAGAAGAAGAAGAAGAAGAGGAAGAAGAAGAAGAAGAAGAAGAGAAGTAGAAGAAGAAGAAGACGAAGAAGAAGAAGAAGAAGAAGAAGAAGAAGAAGGAAAAGAAGTAGAAGAATAAGTAGAAGAAGAAGAAGAAGGACAACTAGAAAAAAAGAAGAATAAGAAGAAGTAGAAGAAGAAATGGAAGAACAAGAAGGAAAGAAGAAGAAGGGGAAGGAGAAGAAGAAGACAAAGAAGAAGAAGAAAAAGAAGAAGAAGAAGAAGAAGAAGAAGTAGAAGAAGAATGGGAAGAAGGAGGAGAAAGAGAAGAAGAAGAAGAAGCAGAAATGGAAGAAGAATTAGAAAAAATAGAAGAAGAAGAATAAGAAGAAGAAGAAGGAGAAGAAGAAGAAGAAGAAGAACAAGGAGAAGGAGAAGAAGAAGAAGAAGAAGAAGAAGAAGAGTAGGATGAAGATTAAGGTGAAAAAGAAGAAGAAGAAGAACAAGAAGATGAAGAAGAAGGAGAAGAAGAAGATAAAGAAGAAGAAGAAGAAGAAGTGGAAGAAGAAGAAGAAGATGAAGTAGTAGAAGGAGAAGAAGTAGAAGAAGAATAAGATGTAGAAGAAGTAGATGATGAAGAAGAAAAGGAAGAAAAAGAAGGAGATGGAGAAGGAGAAGAATAAGGAGAAGGAGAAGAAAAAGGAGAAGGAGAAAGAGAGAAGAAGAAGTAGTAGAAGAAGAACAAGAATAAGATGAAGAAAAAGGAGGAGGAGGAGAAGAAGAAGAAGAAGAAGAAGAAGAAGAAGAAGAAAAATAAGAAGAAGAAGAGGAACATGAAGAAGAAGAAGAAGAAGGTGCTAATGAAGTAAAAGAAGAAGAAGAAGATGAAGAAGAAGTAGAAGAAGAAGATGTTGATGATGAAGATGAAGTAGAAGAAGAAGAAGAAGAAGAAGAAGAAGAAGAAAAAGTTGTCGAAGAAGAAGATGAGGAAGAAGAAGTCGAAGAGGAATAACTAGAAGAAGAAATAGAAGAAGATCAAGGAGTAAAAGAAGAAGAAGAAGAAGGAGAACAAGTTGAGAAAGAAGAATAAGAATAAGAAGAAGAAGGAGAAGAAGAAGGAAAAGTAGAGGAAGATGAAGAAGAAGAAGAAGAAGTGAAAGAAGAGGAAGAGGACGAAGTAGATGAAGAAGAAAAAGAAGAAAAAGAAGTTGAAGAAGAAGGAGAAGAGGAAGAACAGGAAGTAGAACAAGTGGAAGAAGTAGAAGAAGGCGAAGAAGGAGAAAAAGAAGAAGAAGAAGAAGTAGTAAATGTAGAATAAGGACAAGAATAAAAAGGAGAAGATGAAGAAAAAGGAGTAAAAGTAGAAGAGGAAGAAGTAGAAGAAGAAGAAGAAGAAGTCGACTAAGAAGAAGTAGTAGAAGAAGTGGAAGAAGAAGAAGAAGAAGGAGATGATGATGATGATGTTGAAGAAGAAGAAGAAGAAGATGAAGGAGAAGAAGAAGAAAAAGAAGAAAAAGAAGAAGAACAAGAACAAGAAGAAGAAAAGTAGACGAAGAGGAAGAATATGAAATGGTAGAAGAAGAAGAAGATAATCATGATGATGATGAAGAGGAAGAATAAGAATAAGAAGAAGAAGAAGAAGTTGAAATAGAAGAAGAAGAAGAAGAAAATGAAGAAGGGAAAGAAGTCAAAGAAGAAGAAGACGAAGAAGAAGAATATGTTTAAGAAGAAGTAGAAGAAGTAGAGGAAAAAGAAGAAAAAGAAGAAGAAGAATAAGAGGATGAAGAAGAAGAAGAAGAAAAGTAGAAGAAAAAGGAGTAGTAGTAGTAGTAGAAGAAGAAGAAGTGGATGAAAATGAAGAAGAAGAAGAAGAAGAAGAAGAAGAAGACAATAATGATGTTTATGGAGAGGAAGAAGAAGAGGAAGAAGAAGAAGAAGTAGAAAATGTAGAAGATGAAGAAGAAGAAGAAGAAGAGGAAGATGAAGATGAAGAAAAACAAGAAGAAGAAGGTGATGATGAAGTAGGAGAAGAAGATGAAGATGATGAAGAAGAAGAAGAAGAAAAGATGATGATGATGACGAAGATGAGGCAAAAGAAGAAGAAGAAGAACCTGAAGGGAAAGAATAAGAAGAAGAAGATGTTGAGCTAGAAGAAGGAGAAGAAGAAGCAAAAGAAGAAGAAGAAGAAGTGGAAGAAGAAGAACAAGAAAAAAAAGAAAAAGAAGATTAAGAAGAAGAAGAAGAAGAAGAAGAAGAAGAATAAGAAGAAGAGGAGGAAGAAGAAGAAGAAGAAGAAGAAAAAGAAGAAGAAGCAGAAGTAAAAGAAGAGGAAGACGAAGAAGAAGAAGTTAAAGAAGAAGATGAAGAAGAAGATGAA